>JAJIYU010010386.1:0-16238 GCA_030144865.1 Tinospora cordifolia | reverse complement strand
GATATTCGATACACAATCTCGAGGATCCGTTTTTTTTTTCACAAATAGAATCGGGGCTCCCTATGGCGACTTACTCTGTCTAATGAAACACTTCGCCAGAAGTTCATCTAATTGTGTCTTTAGCTTAATCAACTACATTGGTGCCTTTTTATAAGGTGGAATAGTGGTAGGATTTGTTCTAAGATGCAACTCGATCTTAAACTCTATCTATTTATGTGGTGGAAGTCCATACAAATCAGCAGGGAACACATTTATATATTCCCATACTACAAGGATTCTCTGAATATCCTTAGTTCCCTCTGCATCCTCTTCCACTAGCTGTCTGAAGTCCTCTTTTTGCTTGATAGCATACAGTAATGCAACATTGGACTCCTTGGCAACTTTCGCATGTTCCCATCAATCTTTCATAACTCCCTAGATGGCAACCTGACGGTGATTCTACGTCGTTGACAATCAATCTGAGCTTGATATTGGGTCAACCAGTCCATCCCCAATATCACATCAAACCTCCAAAATGGAGCATGCAGAGATCTTTTGAAATCAGCCAATCTCCGAAGGTGAGTTCACATCTACAAAATTTCCTAAAACTCACTATAGCACCTATTGGTGTAGCTACTTCCAGTGATACATCCATAGGGTTTTTCACTAATTGAAGTTTATTCATTGTTTCTTCATAAATGAACGATCTAGTAGCACCAGAATCAAATAATACCTGCATAGCAACATCAAGCAACAAAAACGTACCTTCCGCTACTGAGGTGGGATCCATATGGTTGTTGGCAACGTATAAGTGAGTCTAATCTTGCTGCTGTGGCTTCGGTCTCTGCTGTGGCTAACCTGTCTGAGATCGCGTCTATGGTTGTGGTTTCAATACTAGAGTCACTGCTCTGCAAGGCGATATCTAGAAATGTGCCCCTCCTAATGGTAAATAAAACACAACCCCTTCTTCCTCACCTCCTCTCTTTGTGCATCTACAAGCTGGTCGGGATGAGCTGACTGTTTTTATCATCTGCCTTGGGTCTGTGTCGATCTCTAAGCATAAGGAGCTCCATGCGCCTCCTGACCACTCGGTCTCACCTGTAAGAGTCCAGCAGTGACTGCTCAACCTTGAGGTCCCTCTCAACAATCTGCACCCTCTCCACAGCGTCTATCAAGGTCGTCAACTTGAATGGCACCACTATCTTTCTAATCTCCACTCTCAATCCCTTAATGAAACGGTTCACCTTGGATTCTCGTTCATCATGCATGCACTTTGATATAATAGAGTCTTAGACTAGAATCTGTGCTTACACATAAACTTCCACCTAGAATTCCATTACGCCTATAACAAGTGCGTAAATGTTCCAATTTCTAATGCTTCGCAAGACCCACCATACGCGACCGTCCAATTAAAGTAGAATACAATGAATACAAGTTCTTCCAAAGAAACTGATCATCTATTATTACAATTTTGCAAATGTTTCCATCCCTAAGGCTTCGTAAAACTCACCATGCTAGACCGCCCCATCCTAGTACTGCACAGTGCGAACAAGTTCTTCTAAAGGAATCGATCATTCAACATACATGGCTTGCCATTCTTCGAGTCTAGGATTCCTCCATACCCCAAATCCCTATGCATCCCATAACTACATAGAGACCAGAAATACATGATTCTCTTGAGCTGTGTCCTGACCAATCAAATGTGCATTATCACATTATAAGTCTCTAACTTATGTCCTAATGACTTTTATTTCAGATCCATTATGCCTTCTAGGCAACACTCGGTCTTACTTAGACTTAGTGTTTCAATACTTGGCAAACTTCCTTTTCTATGTGATACCATTGGTCCCATGTCTTGGATGATTCCTAAGTAGCACATAACTCGTAGGGAGCAGAGCTTCCACCTATAGGGCTATTACCCGTACTTTGTCCACCTGTGACTAGTAACTCGAGCACGTTGGTATCACCTAAGTTTTTTCTAGACTTCTAGCCACCAACAGTGATGTCAATTCATTTTAATTCCTTTTTGAAAATTCAAATCCAGTAAAAATTCTTTTCTAGTGAAAATCAAATCTTGTGATAATTTCAGTGAAAAATATAGTATAGTATATTGGCCAGACTAAAATTTTTTCCAAGAGAGCTACTACCTAAGCTCTAATACCACTCTGTGACACCCCTGCCCCACCGGTTCGGGACTCGTCCACCTTCACATGTCACGTCGGGGCCTAGTGCGAAAAAGGTGCAACCCTTCAGTGGAGATGTTGTGCGTGTAGGCTCAAATCATAAATCATCAACCGTCGAAAATCGGGATCGTCACTCCTTTTCTTACTTTTTAACAATTCATCCTTTCCACGAGACTCAGTGGAGTTCATGAGAAAAACAAATTCCCAGAATTTTGAAGTTTTTAGAAAACTATTTCAAAACACATCACCAAATTTTCACAGGGAATATTCACAATAAATCAAAATACTGTAATGGAAACGATCATAAAAAATGCACAGCTAACACTATATGATTCAGATATATCAAAAAATATATATACTTCCTTTGCAATAGAAACATTTATTCAAAACTGTCAAAACCATAGTCCAAATTAAATACAGTGTTCACAAAATTTATATAATAAATATACAGTAAAATAGGCCACATGCCCAAGTTCTTCAACAAAAAACAAGTACCAATGAAAATAGTTTAAAACCAAATTAAAACCCAAAGTCTGATGGTACCTCCCAGTGAGGTTACCCTACAACATTCGTACAACCAATCAATCAGTGTACTCTCTTCCACGAGTACCTGTAAAAGAGAATGGGATGAGCTCGAAAGTCCAGTGGATCATCCTTACACATCACTAGCGTTATATAAACCAAAATCCAAAACATTCACACAATTTCATTACATTAGGCATTTCAAGCATTTATTTGTTTTGTTGTACTTTAAAACTGAAAGAGATATACTCCTGGCGTTCCTCAATGTTTAGGAGTCAATCTTGGCTGGTAATGTCTCAAGCTATGCTACTGTTCACAACCCCACCTCACATCTAAGAAGAGGTGCAATGATGTACGGTCACTACTCACCCGTCCGAAGAACTATCAGCCATCGTAGGCGGCTCAGTTAAGAACACCGACGATGGGATTTAGACTATCGTGTGGCAGATATAGCTGCAAGGTGTCGATAGATCTACCATCGCAACAATACGTAGATTATTAAGTCTTAATTTAATCTTCTTTAATTTTTAATAGTTTTCATTCCATGCCATATCATCATGCGAGGCATATAATTAATGAAGCAATTTTGATAAAGTAACTTTCCTAGCAATCATGCATAATATCCATTCAAATAGTGATAAAGCACGTAACTGAGCATTTTGCTCAATCAACAACCAAAACATTCAATAGGCATACACATCCTAGCATGCATCTAACATCGTAAGCTACACAAACATTATGCTTTGAACTTTAAGTCTATATAATACTAGTGAGCAAGAGAATCCCACCCACTTGATAATGTAGAACGACCCTTGTGCCTACTCACCAAGGTCAACCGTTCAATGCTCACAATTTGAAAATAGAAATTTCAAAATTTATACTCCGAACCTCCAAAACTATGATAAGAATCATCCATAATCAATTAAAGACCTCCAATCCCAAAAATCTTCAATTTAGGGCTCCAAGAATCCCAAATTCTATTTTGACAACTTCTAGATATAAAAACCAGTCTTTGCATTCCATACTAGGTAAAAAAAACTATTTAAACTTGACTCCTACTTCAAAAACTGAACAGATTGGATTTTATACCTTTCCAAAGGTTTTCTCCCTCTAAAATCCTCCAAATCTGCTCCAATTCCTCTAGATTTGTCAAAAGTTGCAAATGAATAGTTAAAACTTTTAGAATTTAGTCTAGAATCATTTAATCTAGAGTATAGAAGCAAGATCTGAGCTCACCTCATTTTGGATCGCTCTTGCATCGAAAAACCCCAAATTTACAAATTCTCAGATCGTTCTGCAAATCTGAACTCTGTCAGACTATAGAACTCAAATTGAAAAGATTGAGAACTTCATAATCCTACCTTAGATAGCTAGAATCCTCGTGGAACAGCTCTTGATCTTCCTCTAGAACTCTGGAACGATCTGGTGAAGATTGTATCTATCTAAAACGGAGAAGAAATGAGTTGAATCGAAGCAAAAATTGCTTAAATAGTTGGCATTACCATGGTCATGGGTAAGATTACCATGGTAATTCGAGAAATTTTGGCCCTACTCCCCTTTTCTTTCTTTAAAATGCACACACACACACACACACACACACACACACACACACACACACACACACACACACACATATATATATATATATATATATTCTTCTTTTTTTAAATTTATGTAATTTCCATGGTAATGCGATGTGTTACCGCGGTAATGACGTCTTTTACAACAAAACTGCCCCTTTTGTGATTTTTTTTGTCGACTCAACCCACCATACCTTGAGCCATTTTTCCATTTCATTCACATACATTAAAATACACATAGAAATCCGGTTTCAATCCTTTTCATATTTATTTTGTATTTTAAAAATGATTTGTCGATGTGTACGCAGTTGAAAAACTCGGGTGATTACACTTCTTTTGGATTTAAACTTGTATAATGCTAGAGATGTGTAGGGATGACCCAATGAGCTATCGAGCTCACACAAATCTTATTTTTCATGTTCTCATAGGGATAGCACATAGTGACATATAGGACACAGCGACATAGGGGATGAACCTCACTGGGAGGTTGACTGTTTACTTCGTTATTTTTTATTTTGATGTAATTAACGGAACAGAGCATGTGCTCATATTTTGCTTTATAGTTTACTTGTACAGGTTTATTTTCTATAAAACTATGGTGAAGGTTTGATGTATGTTTTCACTGGTTTTCCAATCTATTTCATATATGTGACTCATGATATAGTTTTTGAAAAATTGTAAGGATTTTTTGTTGTTTTAATTTGATTTTTTAAAGTTCTTTTCTAATGGAAATTTGGTGATAATAGTGGTTACGAGCTCCATGCATTGCTTAATGGTGTTATGAATTTCGCACATGTGCATACTGAGTTAGAATGGAAGAAAAGGGTGATGACTCCGACACTCGGGGGATGGTAACCTGACGTACTCCTACTAGGAAGTCCGGACCTAGGGTTGGGGTGTCACATAACATATTTAACTTTTTGTAAACAATTTTTTTATAAAAAAATATTAATAAAAATAAAAAAGATATACAATTTATTGGTATTAAATTAAATTAAAAAATATTTTTTAAAATAATAAAAACAAAAATTGCATCATTAACATATTAATTTTTAATTAACCAATTTATAATATGTCTTATAACTTGTGCATATTTGTGTTAAACATGTCATTTTTTAATTTAATAAGTTAAATTATTTGTTACCTAAAATTTAGTCGTATTTAATAGTGTTTCACTTGTTTTGACTCAAACCCATTTATGTTAAATCTAAACTCGTTAGCTGAGTTTCATGTTAGGGTCGATTTATCATGACTTGTCAGAAATTGACACAAATATCCTTTTTAAGCATTTTTTTATTAAGTAGCATTTAATTCCATTACTACATTACATAGGTGTTATTGAGAGTAACATTTAATTGAAAAAGAAAAAAAATTAAATGTGACATCTGTATAATATTATTGTATATTATCTTTCAAAATATAATAAATTAAGAATGGCCCACATTCATATGGGAGAAATGAAAAATGTTGCCTTTGGTTTAATTATGATTTAAAATTAACAATACAATTTAAAAAACAAAAACACTTAAAAAATAAATTTTCATTGCTTCTTGAAAACATATTTCTTTTTTTTTAAAGGAAATTGTACTAAAAAATTTTATAACTTCAAAATTTTTAACAATAAAATATTATATTTGAATCAATAATCAAACATATTCTAAATTTTTGTGTCTAATAAAAAAATAAAGAATTAATTTGAAAATTTTTTGGGTTTATTGTATATAAATCATTTTAGGGTTTCCTTAATGAGTTCTAAATTTTTTTCCTCAAATGTGTGACGAACGACAGTGACTATTGTTAAAAATTGAGTGCATCTATCTACAAAGGACATGATGAATATGTTACTAAGTCTATTATGCTCCACCAGCTATATAAACGAGACACTACCTTGTAGAGATGGATGTCTTTGTACATAGCAATAACCATTGTGTTGGGGTGGTGGGGATCAACACTGTAGTAGTCAACAAATTCTGCTGCCCTCTAGGCTATCCCCCTGAACATTTTCTCTTCTTTTGGTATCTACCTACTCAGGGTCCACCATGATAACTACCTTGAGTCAGTGAATGGGGCTGTAACTGCGGCTGCGTCTAAGTAGTTCCACCCTGTACTATTTGTACCATCGAACTCTCATCTCTACCATCTGTCTCAAATTGTATTGCCTGCCTCTGAATGATCTTGAGGGTAGCCTCATTAGGAGTCAATGTCACCTATCTAATATTGACCCTCAGCCCTCGAAGGAAGAATTGTGCTCTCTCCTTCAGGTTGCCCACTATCTTGAGTGCATAAGCCTCCAATTGAAGGAATCTATCGGTATATTCCTTCATTGACATGTCCTCCTGTCGCAAAGTCAAAACTCCACCTTCTTACGCTCCCTTGCTGCCTTAGGGATGTAAGTACTAAAAAACAACTCCCGAAAATGAGCCCATAATGTAACCTTCCCCTCAATAGTCTGGTTGGCCTTCCACCAGATGGCGGCTTCATCCTCAAGCATATGCGTAACAAAGAGTACCTGGTTCTCCTTGGACAACCGTAGTGTCTCTGTGTGTAACACCCTAAAATTTTATTAAAATTTTATGAATACAAATATATAAGATCATAAATGAGTCCATCGAAATGCTAGGCACATTAGAAACCCTAAGGGTAAAATGGAAATTGGCCACCCAGTGATAAAATGGTAGTTTTGTCATCGAAAGGTAAAATAGTCCTTTACAAAATTTTGGGAAAATAAATACACAAACTTTTTGGAATAATTGTTGCATAAATGATCACTTAAATGAGCTCCTACATGGTGAGAAAAAATCATTAAAATAATGAGGTTTAAGTCAAAAATTAAAATAAGAATTCATGGCTTAAGTAGTAAGCCTGAGAACAAAAAAAAACTGACATGTGTATATCGTGTGGACTCAAAAGTTGGTTAATAAGCAACATGGGGACATTGTACACATTAAAAAGATGGCACCCATTGTTTGAATTTGAAACTTAAATTCTAAACAAAATAAGAAACTAAATTAACCTAAGAAACTTACTAAAACCCACACTTTCCCAAAGAACCAAATCTCATTAGATCCTTTCCTAGCCGTCCCCCTAGAGCTCTCCCATTCTCTCAAGTCGTCACCTTAGGGTTTCTCCTCCTAGATGCACAAGACAAGAACAAGGAAGAAGAAAATGCCTCTCAAGGCCAAGGATCCAACGAAGAAAAGAAAAGGAGAGAGGTAAGATCAACTTCCGAGATTTTTAGTTTTCTTTTCCTCTTCCCCTTTGTTGACATCTTGAATGATTCAACATTGAAGGATTAGCCACCCTCACTGTGACGACCCATGGGTTTGATACAAAAATTAATGGCTTCAATATATATATTTTCTAGAATTTTTAATGAAAATACATGAATTTTCTCAATTTTCCCCTATTTTTAATCATTTATTGAAAAATATTCAAATAATTGGAGAAAAATATAATTTTAAGAGGAAAATACATTAAATTATAAGGAAAATGGATTATGGAGAGATGTTTTTTTGGAATGATTATTGAATTTATGGAGTAATTATTGAACTTTTGGAGTAATTAACAGAATTTTTGGGAGAAAAATGCAAATTTTGGATGAAATATTCAATTTTTAGAAAAATAAATGTATAAATGATGAAAATGGTGGTATAATTGAAAATTTTGAAGAAATTGATGAGCAATGAATAAAATAATAAAAGAGAGAAAAAAGGGGAATCTCGAATACATATATACAAAAAGAGGAAAAAAAATGGAAAACAAAAGCAAAAAAAAAAATAAGAAATTCGGTCGCACGGGCCGAAACCAAACTGCACGAGTTCGCCCGTGGCAGTTTTTGGGCTACACCCAAAACAAGGCATGCGGGCATCAGTCCGCGTGATTTTGGGGCCCATGCCGTGGGCCGGTCCATGCGCTTGGCTAGCCTATGCCCCCAACACCATCCCATTCTTCATTTTAATGGAATTTTTCAGCATTTTCTAGGTTGTTCAGCGGGAAAACTAGCTGAGGCCATAGTTTGTGCCTTGGTTTTGTGCTTCCAGCAACTCCGCTAACTGGAGCTCTGAAAATGGCACATCTGTGCTCCTTGCATGGCAGCTCATGAGCCATGTGGCGACCTCTTTGCCATGCAAGAAGGGGTGGAACTTGCAACAAAACCACCCCTTTTTAGAAGATATTTTTGTTTTTCTGTTTGAATGCCACTTTCAGCCGCACCTTTCTCCTTCGTCCCTAACCCAAATAGAGTGAAAAACCATCCACTGGAAAGTTCTCACATGCCTCTACAAGTCTATGCAAGCCAATTTCCAAACCCCCATTCGTTTGAGACGAAAACAGCCAAGAAAGGGGGATGTTCAACACTGTTGAAAACCCAAAAATTGAAAAACGTGAGTTGATCCAATCTTTGAGGTGCTAGTTCTTAGGCCATTAGAGATCAGATCTTGAGGTAAAATGGCTCTTTTGAATCCTTATTTGTGTATTATGATATCTGATTGATAGGAAATGGAAACTGAAATGTTAAACATGTTTTAGAAAGTGTTAAAGTTGTTTGTTGATTAGCCATTACAACAGTTTTAGCAAGAAAGTGTTCTTGGAGAAAATTTGAGACCCCATTTGCAGTGAATAAGAACGTCCATTTTGGCTAAAAGTTGAACTGATTCGAACCTCGCATTTGGGGCTATGAAAGGGTATAAATTTCAAAACATAAGCCTCTATGATTTTGATTTCTTATGCTTGCAAATGTACCCTGTTAGTTATCGTTCTAGGATTTTAGAAAATCTTGAAAATCCTTATGCATGCTATATTTTGGAAGTAGTATTTGAGAGTGATTAAGGCTATATTTGCTTGCTATTTTGGATAGAAATTAATTAATTAGAGTAATGCTGAAATAGGAGTAGATAAACACTTGAAAGATGATAGAAAAACATGAACGTAGAAAGTTCATGGGACTTTACTAAGAATGTGTGGAACTATTGACTAGCCAAAAATGAGTATTTTGTGCTGAAATGTAGTCAGGTGATCATTGGACACGTCAAGATTATGTGTACCAAATTTCATTGCAATTTGAATTGGGTAAGGGGATCAACCGATACACCAATTAACTGCCTATCACATGGAATACGGGATTTCACATTCCCTGTTATCACACTTAGTAACCATAGGAAATGGTATCCAAAAATCAGAGTTCGAAATTTTGATAAATTTTTAGGAAGTATAGATGAAATCTGGAAAGTTTCGCACAAATTCGACTTACGAATTGATTGCAGAAAAATTGACAAATTCACTACGCAAAGAGAGCAAAATGCTTGAAATTGGGGTAAGTGTTAAAATTTGGAGATTTTGGCCTAATTGGCCCAATTTTGACATAACTTGACCCAATTGGACCCAAATTGACCAAAGATAACCAAAATTGATCATGTTGACCAATTTTGACCAAGTTTGACCCATTGACCAAGTTTGATCAATTGACTGGATTCGACCGAATCGAATTTGGGTCGATCAAAACCTATTAGGGATAGTTGAGTACAGAATTAAGCTACATTCTAAAAAGAACTGAAATTGAGTTTAAATAATGAAACTTGAGAATGTACTGCGGGACTGGGCCATTTGTTGACGGGACATCGATGTGCGAGACCTAAGGTGAGGAGTTTGATTCAAGTGTTTTCTATGACTTGTGTTCCTTTCATAAAACTTGTGAGAAATAACATGGTTTAAATGGTTTCATAAGATTGAGATACATCTAATTGATTTTGAAATGTATAAATGTACACGGGTAATGAGACCATAGGCTGGAGGGCCACGCATTGGGGTCAGGGTACATGATGTGATTGGGATTAGACTTGAGGGTTGAGCGTCAGGGTTACGACATATGATTAGTGCGCCTAGCCTCAAAACCCATTCGAATCACGACACTTGAGGACCAAGCGTCGAGGCTAGGGTATTCGATGAGTACACCTAGTTCACAATCCGCTCGAGTAGCCAGCACGCTTGACTCAAGATTTGCTTGAGTGATGACCATAGGTTGGGTTTGCTGATTTAACCCTAGCCTGGATACAGTTTCTAACTGGCGTGTATTTGAGATGTTTTCTGTAACTATTGCACTATTCATAACTGATTTTATACTATGCCATGCATTCAAATGTTACATCATTTTTACTACTCATGCATACTTGCACTATTTTGGAATATTGGTTATGGGTGACATGCTGGTCTTATTACTCACTAAGCCACGTTGATTTTAGGTTCATTACTCTACTAATATTTTAGGTTCTTCGGTGGCTGACAGAGGGAAAGGCGTGGCGATTTCCTAGTTCCCTAACAATTTATGTTCCCTTTTCTTGGTCTTTTTGTTAGAGATCAGTCATTCTTTTGTCTATGTATATATATGTGGTCAACTGTGTAGTTTGGACAAGGCAAATATGTAATATAATAATCACTCTTTGTATATTTGTTTACTTTTGCTTTGAGTCTTTCAATCATTCTAATATCATTTGTTGTTGGGATTGGATAACCTTAACAGTGGTTGCGTGAACTTGACATGGTGAGTGAGTTCGTCGGGCCACTATGCCGGTCATGCTGCCCTTTGGCCTAGGGAAGGGGTCCCGACAGAATTGGTATCAGAGCCTAGGTTCGAAAGAATTGAAAAATTCTAATAAATGAAGAACCTAGGTGATATCAGAAGGATTGCAAAAGTAATTGAATCATCAAACAAAGGAGAAAAACAATAAATCATAAAACATATTTGAACTTAATGTATTATACTAGTAAACTTTTAGAGTTGAATCTATTTGGAATGCATGAATAACGAGTAAATTAATTCAAAACGCAAATAAAGATGCCACCCAGGCGGGGGAGACCACCACTCGGGCCTAGGGAGTTGACGCCACCCCTGGTTCAACCTGAGCTAGATCCCATACAGAGGCTCAAGACTATGATTAGGGTATCTAAAGGGGCTACTCATTCCCAAACAGCCTTACATATAGAGAGATTGGATAGATTGCAGGCTGATAGACAGAGAGCTGAGCCAATAGTGTAGCTTGCTCCACCTATACCACCTGCTATTGAGCCACTAGTTGAGGCAGTAGTGTTTCCTATCGCTCCCACCTCGGACAGAGAGAAATGAGAGAGCCCATGCCCAACTCCTCAAGAGTTTCATGGACTTGCACCCTTAGAGGTTCAGAGGTGGCATCGGCTTAGAGGCAGTAGAGGATTGACTACTTAACATGGAGAAGAACATTGAGACTCTGCGATTATCAGAGGCAAATCAAGTTCTATTTTGGCACATATGTTAGAAAGCAAAGCTGGCAGATGGTGGAGATCCAAGAGGAGTATAGAGGGCCTGATTACCTCTTTGGCTAGGTTTAGAGAGTTGTTTCTTGAGGCTTACATTCCTAAGACTCAGCGGGAACATAAGAAGGTCGAGTTTTTGAGTTTACATCAAGGGACCATGACAGTAAGAGGGTATACACATCTGTTCCTACAGTTGGAGGCCTACGCACTTGGGTTGACAGCTGATTAGAGAGAGAGGGCTGGATTCTACAGACGAGGGCTGAGAGTCGTTATTAAGCAAGTGACTTCCACATCCAGGGCTCAAACCTTAGAGAAGATCTAAAGGGAGGCCCTATGGTATGAAATAAATGGATTAGACAAGTACCCTCAGATTTCTGTAGTATCTGGCAGTACCCCTCAGCCACGGCCACAGCAGCAGGCCGTATCACAGACTCAGCCATCATACAGAGGTGGGCCTGGGGGTTATTGAGGCTGCGGTCGTTGTTAGATGTAGAGGAAGAGGAAGTTCTATGCACGATAGTCGAGCAACACTCCTAGCCAAATTGCTACAAAGACAGTAGCACTTGCAGCCACTCCTGTATAGGCACAACCATCAGTAGAGTAGTAGAACACATTTTTTAGGGCCTGAGGCAGAGACCGTGGTCGAGGTTGTGGATAGAGCCAAAGTTATCAGGAAGGACAAAGACTACCCTTCACATGCTATCAGTGCGGATATGTTGGACACAAGAGGGCTGAGTGTTCGATTCTTTCAGGGGATCTAGTTCTTTCGTCCCAATTATTAGAGATAGAGCACAAGACGTCACCCAACCTGACCCTGATTCGATAAGAACCTTTGTGAAAGGTACCGTCTCACTTGGTGATTCATTTGTACATGTGTTGATTGATGCTGGTTCTACCTTGTCCTTCATTTTTGGATGTGCCATAGATAGATTGGGGCTTAAACCACTTAGGGCTCTTGTTTGGTTGATGTTGAGCACTGTGGTTGGGTAGCACATCTACGCCAACATGATATGTGAGAGGTGTGTACTTAGGATGGGGGACTTCAAGACTATGGTAGAACTTTGGGTGTTGGCTGGCTATGTATCACGCACATGTGGATTGCTACGCCAAGAGGGTTGTGTTTTAGATTCCAGGCCAACCCACTGTTATCTTTAGGCAGAGTATTCATGGAAGATTGGTGACGCAGCATGAGATTGATATTCTAGTCGATTTGACAACCATAGATGAGGCACCTTCACGGTCGAGCATTGATGAGATCCATGTCGTTAGAGATTTCCTTGACATGTTCCCTAAGGATCTACCTGGCTTACCCCCTAAGTGGGAGATCGCCTTTATCATCAAGGTCAGTCCAGGAACACAACTTGCATTGAATCCTCTTTACCGCATGGCACCTAAGGAGTTGCAGGAGTTGAAAGTCCAGCTGGAAGAGTTCAGTAAGGGTTTCATCTCTCCTAGTGTGTCACCTTGGGGTGCTTCGGTACTGTTCGTGAGTAAAAAGGACGGGAGCCTCCATTTGTGCATCGACTATCGGCAATTGAACAAGGTGATGATCAATAATAAGTATCCCCTTCCATGTATTGATGACTTACTTGACCAGCTCACAGGTTCCAAAGTGTTTTTGAAGATTGATCTAAGATCCGAGTATCATCAATTGAGAGTTAGGGAAGCAGATGTGCCGAAGACTATGTTCCATACTAGATATGGCCACTATGAGTTCTTAGTAATGCCGTATGGTGTGACAAATGCCCCAACTATGTTTTTGGACCTCATGCAGAGGGTGTTTCGGCTATTCCTCAATACCTTTGTTATTATTTTCATTGATGATATCTTGATCTCTTTGAGGTCTCGTGAGGAGCATGCCGAGCACTGAAGATTACACTGCAAACTTTGGGGGAGCATAGGTCATATGCTAAGTTCAGCAAGTGCAAGTTTTGGTTATTAGAGGTTTGATTTTTGGGTCACGTCATTAGAGCTGAAGGTATTTCTATTGACCCCACTAAGGTCAAGGTGATCATCAGTAGGCTGAAACCTACCATAGTGATTGAGATCCGCAGCTTCTTGGGTTTAGCAGGCAATTATCGTCGTTTTGTCCAGAATTTCTCAAGGATTGCAGCTTCGATGACAAAGCTAACCAAGAAGGATGCTCCATTTGTGTCAAATGATGAGTGCTAGGATGCCCTTCTTGAGCTTAAGCAGATATTAATATCGATTCCAGCACTAGTGTTGCCAAAACCCAGTCGAGAGCTCACCATATGTACTGATGCATCACAGGTAGGCTTGGGCTGTGTATTGATGCAGGATGATAGGGCTGTAGCTTTTACCTCCCGACAATTGAAGGATCATGGGAAGAACTATCTTGTACATGACTTAGAGCTAGTAGTGGTAGTATTTGCACTTAAGACATGGCGACATTACCTCTATGGTGAGCGCTTTACATTCTATTCAGATTATAAAAGCCTCATATATTTGTTCTTGCAGAAGGATTTGAACATAAGATAGAGGCGATGGATGGAGCAATTGAAGGATTATGACTTTAGTATTGAGTACCACCCAGTGAAAGCTAATATAGTGGTTGATGCCGTAAATAAAAAATAAGTCGAGACTGCATGCATGGCAAGACACATGTAACACCCCAACCCCCATATCTTTAAGCATTGGACATAACTACCATTCTCTTGACAGTGGACTAAACCAAATGGCGTGTCAGGCCGGGGTTACATTTACAAGTACAAAACTTGCATCACTTTCTATTTCAATTATTTCATGCCTTAACTTTTGTAACACCCCACCTCCCAAGTCCCATCTTCCACGTCATCTGACGGTTTAATTCTCTTTGATCAAAATCTTGGGAAGCCCGAGAGATGGGTCCATGCTACATTTTCTTCTTCTTAGACCCCAAACACAATATGGTACCTGTGGACATTAGTCTATGTACAAAATGACATCATGGTAAAAAAAATTCTTCATTTATTCATTCGACAAATTCCGAGTACAATAAACCATTACAGCGAAAAATAAATTTAACACTGGAAATACATGATTTCACTTAGGCCGATGTGCTCTACATTGAAATAAATAAAAACTTTCAGTGGGTAAATCTCCTCGCAAGCTGATTAATTTCCTGTTGTGAAAAATAAGGGGGTGAGCTAAAAAAGCCTAGTGAATCATTCCATCTATTTAATCCATTATTTCAACCAGATAATGCAAGCAAATCAAACACTTTCAGAGATTAATTCGATTCAACCAATATATTAATTCACTCTTAATTTAGATCGAACAGGAATATCCTCTGTGCTCCAGATCTAGGGAGAGAGATCAATTCTGAAACTCAAACCCATTTCTAGTGGGATCATTTTTGAAACCTGTTCTATGCTGGTGTTAGTATTGACAACCAGTTCCAATTCTACATGAAACATAGAAAGTCCCCTGTACCGGTACGTGGTTGAAATCTCATTTAATGTGATTTTTGTGTGCAAGAGCTTAGCAAATAAATATTTCTATAGTAATTAAACATACCAACAGTATAACATGATAAATCAATAGAAGCACAGATTTTTGATTTCTGATGTAGAAGATCGTACGAGATGCAACTACAGAGCATACTCTCTTAAACAGGAAAAATGACTTTCGATTTCTAATGTAGAAGATCGTACAAGACGCAACTACAGAGCATACTCTCTTGGTCATGCAACATGATAATTGAATAACATAAATGCAAAGAACAAAAATAAAAGCAAAAAATAAAGCTAACCAAACAAGCAAGCATTATCTAAGTCAAAATAATAAATTAAAAGAAAGGAAAGAAACTCACCTCGAGATCGCTTCCTAAATTACTTGTAGCACTTCGTGGCTACTACTTCGCAAACTATTTAGAATAGCTCAAGCAAAGAAGAACTTAGAACTAAGGTTGCCAAGAAGGAGGCAAAGAGAGAAAGCGAGAGAAATTTTCAACTCTTGTCTTTGGAATGAATGAAATGGGTGGAGTAGGGGGGTTTATATAGGGCCCTCTTCCAAATAGTGTCTCTATCTTTTCAATGTGGGATTATTCCTTCCCACACATGCCCACTTTAGCATCTTAACAAATGAGATATTTCATTCATGAATGTCTTTCCTTTACACGTTTCTTCTCTATGTATATTACCATCATACTAAATGAAATATTATTTTCATGAGTGCATCTAATTAATACTTTATACACATACTTTTCTATATACTAAAAATATTATTTTCTTATTCAAATAGAGAAGCATATATTTACCCAACAATTCTTATGTCTATTATTAATCAATATATATTCATTTATACTTCTATGCTAACTGATTAATTGCATACCCATGACAAACATATATATGTATTTATATATAAATATATACGTGTATGTGTTTTAAACTCAAAATTCTGTTATTACGTCACTAAAATTCTAGGTATTACAACCTACTCTCCTTACAATAAATTTCGTCCTCGAAATTTGTACCTAGCTACGTCAATGCTGTTTGGTTACGTATTTTGGGTGAAAAGACCTGGACATTTGTTCTTCATCTCGCTTTCCAGCTCTGCAACACCCCAACCCCCACGTTCTTTGATTTGAGAGTTGGACATAACCACCGTTCCTTTTGATGGTGGACTTAACCAATTGGCGGGTCGGGCCGGTGTTACTTTACAAGCGACACACACTTGACTTTCTATTTTT
>JAJIYU010010385.1:0-16190 GCA_030144865.1 Tinospora cordifolia | reverse complement strand
AATTTATTCTAAGGCATGTGGTATTGAAAAATAGAAAGTCAAGTGTGTGTCGCTTGTAAAGTAACACCGGCCCAACCCGCCAATTGGTTAAGTCCACCGTCAAAAGGAATGGTGGTTATGTCCAACTCTCAAATTAAAGAACGTGGGGGTTGGGGTGTTACACGCAGTGTGTGACAAAGTGGTATCAGAGCCGGCTTTGGGTGTTAAGGGTGTGCACTCAATGTGACGGGGCCTTTTGGGAGGCTTAGGTTCAAGTCTCACCAAGAACAAAACCCCCACATGAAAACGTGTTTAACGGGGGACAATATTGTTATGTAATGGGACCTGGTGTGTTACAAAGTGGTATCAGAGCTAGCTCTGGGTGTAACGGGTGTGCATCTCAAAGACGAGATGGTTTCCAAGGGGGTAGATGCAATAATCCCACATCGGCTAGACCTCAGAGTTGAGACTTGGCTATGAGTGCATACCCGAGTGGTCACTAGTGACGAGGCCTTTCAGGGGGATAGTTGGAAAACGTCTCTCCAAAAACAAAAACCCCACGCGGAAACGTGTCTAACGAGGGACAATACCGTCACGTAATGGGACCTAGTGTGTTACAGTAACACACTGATAACATTCATGGATCTAATAAACAAGGTTTTTAGACCCTATTTAGATAAATTTGTGGTAGTTTTTGTAGACAATATGTAACAACCTGACCTCTGATTACCCAACCACATCAAGGCTAACTTACAAAAATGCTCTCGGGTGCAATAAATGCTAGAAGATAAATAAACATTAAATAATAGTCATGGGGTCAATCAAAGGTCAGGCATGCTACGCTATAACCACATCTCACTAATAATCATAGTAACTATTAAATAATATTAATCATGGTGTACTAAGATAAAATTTTAAACAAATACCATGTACAGGTTTTCCTATAACAAATAAAAATAAGACTATAATTAAGTTGACACATTGGTTGTTACGTTAATAATGAATTAATACAATCAATACATAATCTAAAAACATCAAAATTGGCCCCACGGCTAATTCAAACTAGATAAGAAACTCCGTCAGGATTCAGTAGGTTACTAGGTTTAGTATGTACCTGAAAAGAATAAAAGGAAATGGGGCGAGCTCAAAAGAGCGCAGTAGATCATCTCAAGCACATGTCATGCATTATAAAAATTAAAACACCAATATACAAATGCTTCTAAGACATTAAGCAATTTAAACAATTTGTTATTTTAGGGTTGACATTAAGACCTAAAGGACTATCCTTGGTATTTGCCTTCTCTTGGATGAGATATCCATTAATTTAGGGCATAGTCCAAGGACACCTCCTAAAGTAAGCATCTATCCTCAGATTCATCTTTCCAAAAGGTATCGACTATCAAGGAGAACTCTAAAGTAGGATCATTCTGCGAGTAAACCCTAAACAAAAACTATGTATCATACACGGGAGTGGTGCTATAATAGTCCACGACCCTAACTCAGCTAATGTCTAAACGGAGAATGTTCAATGGTGGTCAAATACGGACACACGATGTTGAGCCAACTCACTACGGATAATACCCATGGTGATCATATAAAGATATGCCATACTAGTGTGTGTTTAATCTCTTAATCATTGTTGTTTAGTTGAAGGCATGTCATAAATAGAATAATCATCCACATGCAAAGATCACATCAATAAGTAAATCTCAACAAGTTTTCATCATTCATATCATGACATAATAAATAAATTAAAACCCTACCATGCTTCTAATCATGCAATCATTCATGCATACAAATCAACATAAAATTGAAGGCACAAATGAACCTAATCACAAGATTCATTAAAAATAAACTTATTCACATTAGATTTTCAATAACTGTAAGAAAAGAGAGAATTCAAAAGTCATTTTCACTTGTATTCATGTTTCGTGCTCCTCGAGATCAATAGCTTGATGCTAACCCACTGAATCTAACCAAACAAGTTTCAATGTCAGGTTTATTATCATATCTCACACCCAAGTATTTTTAAATCTTTTATAGTCTTATTTATTTTTTTCATTTAAGAGTATGATACAGTGCTCCAATCATTGCTCTTACCAAATTAGTCATACCCAGATGACTTACAATTCTTTAATTTTCTTTTCCAATCTCAAAGAGTCATTGTCTATGACTTCTTGGGACTTGTTTCATGTGAGTTCATGGTTCCTAATGCATAACCATGGTTATCATGCACCCATTGTATCAAAATCAATTTTGTCATTTCATGTGACTAACTATTTGAGACCCACTTTAATACTTAGATTATGTTTGTAATATGTTTCTAAGTTTATTCAATATGTTCTTTAAAACTTATAAGGGTATATCAAGTTATTGGTAAAGGATGCACCAAAAGTGTCCCATTTTAAAGATTTTTTGGATCCGTTTTAAGTCTTACAAGGTTATGAGCTAAAGTTTTCATTTTTAATCACTTTTCTTCAATTCTAAACTATATCCTAATAGTTTTTTAAGTGTTTTAACCTTAGTAAAGGGGCTATAACTTTCATCCTTAATCTTTTAACACTAAGGCATATAAAAAACCTGATTTTTTAAGCGTTTTTCATGGTCACTCGCTTTCAAATCAAGGACATACTTTTAGGGATTTGTTTTTATCTTTTCTCGTTGTAATGACCAATATTTTCGAACACCAAGTTGATAGGTTCGATATATGTAATAACCCAGAATTTTGTCAAATAATTAAAGATAAATAAGTTTAAGGAAATTAAATGAAATAAGTCAAGTAATTTTGAAAATTTTAAGACATCTTTGGGTGCAAATTATGGGTTAGGAAATGAAAAATAATATAAAATATTTAGATGTAAAATAAAATAGGCAAACGAAACCTTAATTTGATATTTAAATGAAAATGTCAAATTAAAAGAGTTGCTTAAGAAATAAAGAATAGAAAAAAAAAAGAAATAAAGTATATATATATATACATATATAGGTTAATGTGTGTATGAATAAGGTGTGTGTTAGCATAATAAATGTCAATACTACATATTATAGGAATATGTACATAGAAAAATTTGTATAATTAAATGTAATGTAAGTGTATTTATTAAAAATAAATAAAACATAATATAAATATTAAGTTATAATTACATAAATTATTATCTGAAAATGAAATATGAAATAAATAAAAATGCATGGAAATGAAAAATGTAGATTATTTAATTATTGGCATTAAAGATATTTAGGAAATAGAAAAATATCTAATAAATGTAATATTAAATAATTAGAAAGAAGAAAATATTAGTAAGACCATAAAATAGAAGGGAATATACAAGAAAATCAAATTTTCATCAATTAGGAAATGTCTAATTAGCAATTTTCAGATAATAGCAACCTTAAAAATCAAATTTGGTAATTAGAAACTACATCTAACAGTCTAAAACAAATCTGCAAAATCCAACGAATGAAATCAAAGCCCAAAACAGCGCCCAGGAGCACTGAATCACTGAAATCAATGGCCCAGAAACGATCTGCCTCATCTAACGGCTCAGATTCGATCCTTGATCACGAAGGACACTGCACTCGAGGTTCATCATGCAGCCCGGATCGGTGATCAAGATCGGATGTTGTGCTCGAGATCCATCCAACAGCGGAAATCAAAGCCGCAGGAATCAATCGTGAACGGTGCTGCGCTCGGATGGCCCATATTCGAAACGTCTTCGATCTATCACGAAGAAATGCGTCACTTAAGGTTGATCAACGGTCCAAGATTAAGTTCGCTCGATCCGACGGCCCAGATGCATTTTTTTAATCGCAAACCAGATCCGCGTACTGTGCTCGAGGATAATCGGACGGATCGTATTTGATGATCGCGAATGTGTGCTGTACTCGAGGCTCATCCGACGGTGAAGATCTTAGATGCCTTGATGATCGTGCTGCGTTCGAGGAAATTTATCGATCCAGATCAGAATATCTTCATTTGATGCGATCAAGAGCGATCCAACTATCCACAGCTGACTCGAAAAATCTTAACTGTGATTTGATGCGTGATACGAGGAAAATTGAACGGTTTCGATCCGAGGCTCCGAAAAAAATCGAGAAAATATTGAAAAAATCATTTAAAAATCCGAAAATTGGTTTCTAAATTCCCAAAAATTTGTAAAAATTCACTTTATATTCTCCTATATTTGGGGGGCACGAAATTTTGAAGAATTGGCAAGTTTCCCACAAGATGACACCCTAAACTTGCCATTCTCTACCCTTTTGAACTCTATATAAACACCCCCCATGCTCACAATTCATCTAATCCCAAGAAACAAGAGTTGAATTTTCACCTTGTTCTCTAAGCCTTCTTCTTGGCAATCTCCTCAGTTCTTAAGTGATCTTGAACTGTTCTTGAGTGTTCTTGAGAGTTCTTGATGTTTGGAAGCCTTGAAGTAACGGAACTCTGCCGGATTTCAGAGGTGTGCAGAAGAGACGCATTTAAGGTGGAAGTGACTTCTAACTTCTACTTCTTTATTTTAATTTGAATAAGTCTTGCATGTGTGATGATGTTTTGAAGATGATTGATTGAATATATGTTTTAATATGCATGCCTTATTTATTTGATGTGCCATAAATATACATGTGATGCATGTTTAGAAATTAAGAATATTGATGCATGTTATACATGAAATGTGTCATTAATAATATTTAATGATGCATGTTTTGTGTATGTTGCATCAATGATTTAATCCGATATTGTGTGTTTTATCACTAAGGAAAGATTAAAATGATTCAATCCACGTACCGGCTCGATGATGGACTTGCATAGTGTCATCGTGTATGTTCCACCCCCTGACCCGGCTTGCCGGTTTACTATTGATGATTTCGAACTGGGTTTCTAAGAGTGATCCCACTTCATAGATATTGGGGTTTGAGTTTTCGTTTGTCACTCTCTCTCCCCACGATGTAAAACACATAGTTTTCGAATGTCAACCATAAATAAGAAATTGTCTGAATCGCCTAATGTACAAAAGTGTTTGATATGGTTGGTTTGTTTGAATTGAAATAATGATTTAGATGTTTTGAAAGATCTACTGGGCTATGTGCTCACCCTTCCTTCTATTTTTCAGGTAATTGATTTACATGAAGACCATGAAAATTAGTTAGGTTCTTTTATTTAAAAAGTTTTTAATTTTTATGTAAGGGCATGTTGCCCAAGTTTTGAGACTTCCGCTGTAATAATTTTTTTAATCAAAATTATGTACTCAAATTTATTTAATTAATTGAGTTTATGAATTTTAGTTATTTATTTTATTATTGCCTTATTAAATTCCTAAATTTAAGTCATGTACTGTTAAATACGATCAAGGCATGAAATAATTGAAATAGAAAGAAAGTCAAGTGTGTGTCACTTGTAAAGTAACACCAACCCGACCTGCCGTTTGGTTTAGCCCACCGTCAAGAGAATGGTGGCCGTGTCTAATGCTTAAAGATACGGGGGTTGGGGTGTTACAATATATGTAGTCTCATGTATTTTCTTGAATTTTTAATAAAAATACATGAATTTTTTCAAATTTCTCTAATTTTACCCATTTAATTGAAGGAATCCAGATTAATTGAGAAATATAATTTTTGAAAAGAGATACATTAATTATTGAGGAAATGTAGCCTTTGGGGAGAAAATATGATTTTTGGGATAATTATTTAATTTTTAGAAAGGAATAAAGAGTTTTTAGGAATTTATTTGATTTTTGAAAGAAAATTATTATTTTTTGGGTAAAATATGTGATTTTTGAAAAATATATATATAAATATTAGAATTTAAGGTATATTTAAAAATTTTAAAGAAAATGAGGGGCAAATGAATAAATATAAAAAAATAATAACTAAATAACATAATAGAGAAAAAGGGGAAAAAAGAGAGAAAAAAGAAAAGAAAAGAAAAGAAAAGAAAAAGGGAGGATGAGCAGCCCAGGCCCGCAAGCCTGGGCTGAAATTCATCCATGTGCCAAACGATGTGTGTTGTTGGACTGTGACTCATCGGTCGGCCCATGTGCCATCTTCTTTCTTTCCCCCTCTTTTCCTCTCTCTCCTTTCCCTCCATTTTTTTTAAATATCCTTTAGAAACTAGTGCACAACCCCTAGTTTTGGGGTCGTAGTTTGGTTGTTTAATAGGGCCGCCAACTTGACTTCTAACCCTAGCCAACAAGGCACCTCGCATGGCAACCATGAGCCACGTGGCAAGCCATTTGGCCATGCAAGGAGCTTCCCAACACGCGACAAAATCTGCTTTTTGAGCAATTTTACAATTTCAACAAGTAATCTTCAACACCACATATCATCTTCATCCCAAACCCAAATTGTTTAGTATTATAGCCATTGGAAAGCGTTCGTTTCCCTCTCTAAGACATGCAATCCCTTGGTCTAAAGTTATAGCCATTAGAAACAAAAAAAGCCACCAAAGTGAGGTGTTCAACATAGTTGAAAAGCTGAAACAGAGGAGCAGTGTTGATCTAAACTTTGGAGGGATGGTTCCTAGCCAATCTGAGATCGTTTTTGAGGTAAAAGTGTTCTTTTTCATCCTTGTCATGTGTACTTCAAGTTCCAATCATTGGAAAATAGAAACTAGGCTCTCAAATTTCAATTAAAAGGTGCTAAAGTTGACTAGTTGTTAACTATAGCAGCAAAAAGTGTCCTTGGAGCCAACTTTGAAGCAACATTTGAGGTAGCTAGAAATGTCTAATTGGGTTGAAACTTGGGGTGCTTAAATCCCTGCATTTGAAGCTACAAGAAGGTATAATACCCATACTATAACTCTTGTATTGTGATTTTTCAAGCATGCTAAGTTACCTTACTGCATAAGTTCTAGTACTTAGAAAAATTTTCAGAATTCTATTTGAGGCATGCTATGTGTTTGATGCTATGTTTGAGTTGGATTTTGGCCACTTTTGCTTACTGATTCAAATGAGTCTTGTTAGGAAGATATTCTATGATCTAAACACATATAATAGGTATAAGAAACAACCTTTATGTTAGAGGTTTAATAGGATAAATAAGCACTTGAAATCATGGAAAACATGAACATAGGAAAAATCTGTGATATAGCTGAGATTTTGGGGGATCAATAAACGGACCAAATCTTAGTATTTTGAGCTGAAATTTGGTGGAGACCTTGCTAGGTATCCCGAAAACAATGATACCAAATTCCTCCAAATTAGAATTGGGTAAGTTGGTCAAATTACATAAGAAGTGACTATCTGTCTCATAAAAATTGAGAATTTAAAGTGACTGATATCTCATGAAAAAACCCTACAAAATAAAGCCCAAAAATTTCAATCTAAAATTTTGGTGAATATTTAGGAGGTGTAGAACAAATATGAGAAATTTCACCCAAATCTGACTCACGGATTGATAGCAGAAAAATCAGAAAATTTGTCGCACAAATGAAACATAAAGCTAAAAAATTGACTGAGTATGAAAAATTGGGGATTTTGACCAAATTGACCCAATTTTGGCCTAATTTGACTCATTAACCCATGTTGACCGATTTTGACAAAATTGATCATGTAGACCAAATTTGACCGAATCAAATTTGGGTTGACCGAGACCGATTAGGGATAGTGAAACTAGAGTTGAGCCACCTTTTTCAAAGAAGCTGAAATTGAGTCTAAATAACGCAGATCCAAGTATATACTACAAGACTGGGCTGCGTGTCAACAGGACATTGGTACGCAAGACCCAAGGTGAGTAGTTTGATTTAGGTGTTTACTTTAACTTGTATTCCTTACTTAAAACATGAGTGAATGACATGGGTTAAATGGTTTCATGTGATTTGAGTTACATCAATTGGTTTGAAGAATATATAGATGTACACCAATAATGAGACCATATGCTCCAGATCTGACCGCAGGGTCTAGGTACATGATGTGATTGAGATTAAACTCAAGGTCTGAACGCATGGTTAGGGCATATGATCAATGCGTCTAGCTTCTAACCCACTCGAGTGACAACACTTGAGGATCGAGTGTAGGGTTAGGATATTCGAGGAATACACCTAGTTCATAACCAGCTTGAGTGGCCGATACGCTTAACTTACGACCCACTCAAGCAATAACCAAAGGATTGGACTTGATGAATTTTAAATCCTAGCCCAAATATAGTTTTTTTACTAGCATGTATTTAAACTATTCTTCTTTAATTGTTGCATTATTTATGATTGCTTTTATTCTATGTCATGCTTTTAAGCACTATTTCATCACTACTGTTCAGGCATACACGCACTGTTTTTAGAATGCTGGTTATATGTAACGTACCAGTTTTACTACTCACTGAGACATGTTGAAATTTAGGCTCACTACTCTACTAACATTTTAGGTTAATCAATGGTTGACAAAGGGAGAGGTGTGGTGATATTCTAGTTTCCCTTGGTGGTTCCTTTCCTTTATTGTGTATTTTTGAAATGGGACAATCTGTAATATATGAATGACAACTCTTGGTTTCAACTATAATGTTTGTTTACTTTCGCACTTCACAAAATGAATCCTTAAATAATTCTGATGTTACTTGTTGAAATTTAAAAGGCTTAATAGTAATTCGGCAAACTTGACTTGATGAGTAGGTTCATTGGGTCACTGTGCCGGTCGGGCCACCCTTCAGCCTAGGAAAGGGGCCTTGACATTTCTTCATCATTCCCTCGTTGTTTTAAGTGTGTAATTCACTGTTACATGGCTACAAACTGCTTATATGCACCAAAACACCCTTCGAAACCCACAATGGGGAATAGTTGTTATCACAAGTCCAGAGAAGCATTTTGTCTCTCAATTTTAAGAATAGTAGGTCTATTTACACCCGAAATTGATTTGAAATGAGATTATAATTCTCCATGTATTTTAAAAATTTTCTATAATGGTATTGCATAAAGGTTATTGGATACTAAGATGAATTTTGACTTGTACATAATAGCAATCATAACACTCTGATATATGGCTACACAAATTTAGCACATTTGATTTGCACATAAAACATCTGAAACACATTCTTTTTGATGTTTTTCACCCACATATCGTAATGGGTTAATGTGTAGGGTGTTATACTACCACTAACTAGTTCAAAACACTTCTAAGAAGGGTGATTTCGATGCTAGAAATCACACTTTATCTGAGTCCCTAATGGTGGCCATGTGTGTGTGCACAAAAAGAAACACACTAAACTAAGGTTTAGGAGTATACCTTCTCTTATGTGTTTCCTTTTTCCCTTTTCTTTGTTTTTTGCCATTAAATGTTTCTTCCTCTGTTTTTACACCTTTTAACCCTAAGAATTCAATAATAGATTTGTAAAAATATGGATTTAAAATCTAAACAAAAGACTTGGTTAAAAGGGTGTGCATCGTGTAGGTCTCTTTCAGTGTAGTTTTGAGATATTTTTGCATGGCCTTGAAAGGGGTTTTCAAGTGGGTTTTTGGTAGCTGTTCAGTGGTGGTTTGAAGAGTTTCTAAGTGTAGAGAAACGTGGTCTATGGCCAGCCATGATGAGGTCTCATGGTTGGTTTTCTTTTAGGCTTAAAGTAAGGATTCACATTGAAAAAAGATTAAGTTTCGAGGGTTTTGTGGCTAGTTTCATTCTAAGGTTTTGTTGTTGGCTTTTGGGACATTTTTAAGAGTAGAATAGGTGTTGGAATAAATCTCATGGTGACCAAGTTGAGGTGATTTGATGGTGGTTGAGAATAGAAAAGGAAGAAAAAGAATAAGAAGAATACATGATGAATATAGGTTTTTTTTTTACCTCAATGTTTTTCCTTCGATTCGATCGATATCATTTTCCTATGATGCTCCAAGAGAACGTGATGGGGTGTGAGAAGATGAGAAATCCAGTCCTTGGGTGTGGCAAAAAAAAAAACAAAAAAAGAAAGGGGGTACTTTCATGAGTTTATATATGAAGATGTGAATGGTACTTGGGGTTTTGTCTCACTTATGTATGTATGAAAGTTTCTTTTTTTTTTTTTCTGGTCAAACCCTAATGGATTCTCTCAATTTGGGACATCCTCATAGGAGAATGCACCATAACCCTTGATTTTTGGATTGTGTGGATGATAATAATAGGGATAATGCCCAAGGATTTGAAACTGTTTCCGTATCTAATTCATTTTTGAGATTTTCCATGGAATTTAAGATATTTAGTTTCCTTATTCATTATTTTCTTTGGAAACTTATTAAATTACAAATCTTCCACAAGGTAATCTCATTATTATGTCTTTAATTGAGAATATTTTCCATGTTTTGTGATCATGAATACATCAAATTTTAACATGTTTTTGAATTTGAAATTCAAATTTCATATTTAAATTTTAAATTTTGATTTTTGGCGCCTATTTAAATTAATAATCTCATGGTCTGTAGTATAACTGAATTCCATGAGACTATTATGAGAATATATCACATGTCCCAGTCCAATACAATGTACATTATATATTAAACAATTCAATGTATATTACATTAATTTACAACCATTAATCAAGATTATTATTAAACTATTATTTTTAATTAATTTTTTTCACTAGGTTGATCACTTGTGATTACTTCCTGAGAAATACTATTAGTAATTTGTTTATTTATTTCAAAGCAAAAAGGTGACTGATTGAGGTTCGAACTCGTAACCTCCTACTCTAAATACACTATTTTAACCAGCTGAGCTAATAGGTTATTCTTATAACTAAAATATTTTATTTATCATTAATGTTCTCTAGTTTAGGTTTGATATTTTCTTTTATTCAAAACCTATCAACCATATAATTATGATTGTTCATAAATAAATAAATAATATTTATTTATTTTTTAAATAAATTTTAGTGATAATTAATATTTATGAAAGTTACATGATATCTTGATTTATTTCAAGTCTGAGGAAGAGCACATGGAGCATTTGAAAATGTGTTAGAGACACTCAGAGGTCACCGATTATATGCAAAGTTTAGCAAGTGTGAGTTCCAGATAAAATGGTCATGTTCTTATGTTGTATTGTTTTTGTAGATGGAATATCAATGGATTTAGAAAAGGTTGATGTAACACCCAACTCCCTAGAAACAGGTTTAAGCTAAACCACAAGGCGAGTTGGGTCTAATGTTACATTTACAAGTACACAACTTGTATCTCAATTCCTTTATTCTAACACTTATTGAAATACTCATAAATACACTTCTACTGAGTTTAATATTCAACAAGATAATGCAAGTGAATAAAGAAAGACTTCAAATCTTTATTCATTCAAATAAAATAAAAAGATTACATTCTTGGATCAAATCCAAAGATTGAGTAGGTAACTCTAAAATTCAAAAGTAAAATTTGGCAGAAGTCTAAAAAATCAAAACTTGGGTAACATGCCCTTACAATAGAATTTTCAATACTTAAAAAGAATCTAATATCCATATTCTTCATGGATCATTCAATTTCCTAAAAAATAAAAGGAATGGTGTGAGCACATTGCTTAGTAGATCATTCATTAAACAACTAAATTACTATTTCAAATCAATAACAAATCCAATTTCACAATCTTTCAAACATTAAGTGATTCATACATTAATTTGGTTGTAGTTGACACTATAACTGAAAGGGGTTCTACTCTCTTGATGTTTTTAATTTAGATACCCTTCTTTAGGTTGGAAAGACATTTCTTTGTCACTTTCTATTGGATACCATATAACAAGTACCTCTTAGTTGTGCCCCACAACCACACACTCCAAGCGTGTTTTAAGAACACTCATGGCACCCATACGGGTTACTATGACAGTACGTAGTTTTTATCTTCACTTTCTTATGTTTAAGGTCACATAATCACAAAAGAAATTCAAAATATAAATTTCAGAATTTAAAAAAACAAAGAAGCATGAAAACATCATATAGCATGCTTAAAACATTGAATTAAATCCTAAACATGGATTCTAAGCATGACATACTCTCATGAGTAATTAAAACATAAAAATATGCTAAACTAAAATTAAAATATGATTAAATATGCTGAAACTAAAATAAAACATGCCAAAAATTAGAATTTAAATAAGCATAAACATGCTAGAAATTTAAAATAGCAAAGTAGAGGTTTAAGAAATTTCCTCCACCGTAATTTGAGTTTCTTTATTGAATCCGACAAAGGTTCCCCTTATCTACCACTTTTAGAACTTCAAGAACTTCTAACCACCAACAAAGCTATTCCAATAACTCTCTAAAATACTGAAGTTAGAACTTCCCACACAAGAAAGAAAAGAGAGTGAGAAGAGGTGCCAAGAAGAGGGCAAGAACAAGTCAAGAGAGACGTGTCAACTCCTTACTTTGGGATGAGATGAATGTGAGCAAGATGGGGTATTTATCGGTGTTCATGAGCACAAAGGGGACAGTTTGGGCAGGTTGGGCGGCTCACAAAGTTGGGTAAGTTTCCAATCCAAAGGGGGACGGCTTGCTTAAAGAAGGTAAGTGTGCATTAGGGTTTTCTATCCTTGATGTGGGCCCAAATTTGACTCCCTTTTGCCTTCCATTTATATGTGAACACAAATCAGATCTTAAATACTTACCTAATCCCTTGGGACGTCATCTTTGAGGAGATATTGTGAGCATGGACATTTTCTAATGCAGTTTAGCAAGTAGATTTGAGAGCATGATTCTTTCCTTATCCATTCTCTTAAGTTGGGTGTCATTCTTAGTGTGTCAGAAACTTTTCTTCTTTGGACGTCCAGCCATAGGAGTATAGTATCAAAACATTAGAGACATCATATCATAGTCTAATATGAAAATCTAAACTTAAGGAAACTCTCTAAATAATTCAAACTCCAAGTATGGTGCACCCTTTAGTGTACACCCATTTGTTGGGGCCATATAAGAAGAATGGTAACTTTCTAATTGGATTTTCTTCTTACGTAAAGGGGACGACTAGGGTTTTGTGAAGCTTTGTTCAAATTTCAAACCCTTCTAAATTGGTTAGTTCACATGTGTGCACACACACATACACAAACATGGACGGTTAGCACAAAATGGGGCAACGTCAACATGATGAAGCATGGTGTACATACAATCACTCTACTTGGATTTTCCAATTCCTATGGGATGTCTCATTCCTTGGGTAGGTGTGGGCATACATGATCAGTTGTATGGCATATGGGATCACTTTTCATGAATTCAAATGATGGACACTTCCCATAGAGCATTGGGTAGGGTAGGGTGCATATGATTATGGTGTTCAACCCATGTGTCTTGCACATGTTAGGGGTGGCCATGACTTCATGGGTTCACAAAAATTAAATAAAAACTAAATCTCCTTATTTACAAAGAATTAGGATTTATAACCTAATATTTTAGAATCACATAAACCTAATGCAAATTTTAAGGTATGATTTGGTCCAAGGTAATTTTTCCTCAAAAACTTTTCTTATTTACGACCCATGAGGCCACTAGGCATATAAAAATCTAAATCTTGGCCAATTGTTCTGATTTTTGGATATGTCATTCATTTTGTTAGTTCATGTCATTCCATTTCGTTTCGGGTCATTTTGACCCTCCGAAGTACCCTAAATGTCAATTCTTTCCTAATTTGGACCCCTTGAAGGGGGCTTGGCAAATGAAGACTCTAACCTTGACCGATTGTTCTAATTTTTGGATATATTGTCTCATTAGTTGGTTCATGTCATCTTACTTCATTTGAAATTGTTTTGGATCCCTAAGGGTTACTAAATGAGAGTTTTGGAACCTGCTAAATTTAGCCCTGAAATGAACCCAGTTTCATTTTGCACCTAAATTTCACTGAATTGATAATAAATTTCATTTAATTGAGTACAGAGAATTCAGGGTATTACAACCTACCCTTTGTAGAAGAATTTCATCCTCAAAATTGGTATATAACTAAGGATTTCTAGACAAGTGTGGATATTTTGTCTTCATCTTGCTTTCAAGTTCTCAGGTAGCTTCTTCCACCCCGTGATGTTTCCATAGTACCTTTACTAACGAGATATCCTTCATTCGTAGATTCTGTACTTTACGGTCGAGGATTCCGACTATTGTTTCCTTGTAAGTAGCATCACTTGAATATTCACTTCCTCCTAGTGGATGATGTGAGAGCGCTCAGGGTCATACTTTCTCAACATGGATACATAAAATACGTTATGAGCTGAAGTCATTTGGTTTGGTAGGTTCAACTCATAAGTACATTACCCAATTCTTCTAAGTATTTCAAAGGGTCCGACAAACCTCGTAGATAACTTCTCTTTGAATCCAAACCTCTCAATGCACTTCTGAGTACTAATTCCCAAAAATACCTTGTCCCCAACTAGGAACTCTAATGATCTTTTCCTCTTGTTAGCATTGCTCTTCTAATGACTCTGTGCTGTAGTCAGGCTCTTATGTATTAACTTGACTTGGTTATTCATCTCTTCCACCAAATCTGATCCAGTTAATACATGGTCCCTGAGTTCAGCCCAACAGGTAGGTGATCTGCAGGGTCTTCCATAAAAAGCCTCGAATGGAGCCATCTTAATACTTGCCTGATAACTATTACTATAGGCAAACTCTACCAAGTGTAAGTGCTTACTCCAATTCCCCTTAAGGTCTAAAACACAATACCTCAACATATCCTCTAAAATTTGGATAACTCTCTCAAATGGACCATCCGTCTAAAGGTGAAATGTTGTACTCATGGTAAGCTTACTACCCATCTCCTTCTGTAGACTCTGCAAAAACTATGAAGTAAAACGAAAGTCTCTGTCAGACACAATTATCTTGGGCACACGATGAAGCTTGACGATTTCTTTCACATAAATTTCTCCCAGCGTACTGACTTGGTCTGTGGATCTAATCGGTAAGAAGTGAGCCACTTTGGTGAGACGATCCACAATCACGTAAACAATATCTTCTCTTTTCTGATTCATGGGCAAAACCACTAACAAAATCCATGGAAATGTTATCCCACTTCCATTCAAGTATAGGGAGTAGTTGTAACATTCTAGAAGGTTTCCCATGTTCTGCTTTTACTTGATGATAGGTTAAATACTTGGAAACATGCTTAGCCATGTCCCTCTTTATTCCTCTCTACCAGTAAGTCTTTCTGAGGTTCTGCTACATCTTATCTCCACCTGGATGCATTGTATACTTGGTCTGGTGAGCCTCATCCAGTATGGTCTACTTACTTTGTCCATTCTGAAGTACACAGATCTTTTCTTTGAGGCTCAGGATATTCTCATCATCTAATCTAAAGTTAGAATGCTTACCCTATTCAACTCCTTCTATCAGACCCACAAGCCACTTGTCTTGCCTCTATTCCTCCCTGATCTGATGTAGTAGATCCGGTTGGCAAAACATGCTATAAAGGTAGGCTTGCTTGTCATTCAAGGTTATCCCCGGCCTAAAATCGTTGATCACTGATACATCTGGCCCTTTTCTTCCTCCTAGTGGTTGAACTTTCTATTCAAGGCATCAACCACCACATTGGCCTTCCCCGGATGGTAGTGTAATTAGAAATCATAGTCCTTGAGGAACTCCATCCACCTACGTTGCCTGAGGTTCAACTCTTTCTGGGTGTAGATGTACTTCAAGCTCTTATGATTTGAAAACAAATCGAATTTTTCACCATAAAGGTAGTGTCTCCAAATCTTCAAGGCAAATACAATGGTCGCTAATTCTAGGTCGTGAGTAGGGTAATTCTTCTTATGGACCTTCAGTTGTTGTGAGGCGTAAATGACTACTCATCTTTCCTACATCAACACTACTCCAAGTCCACTCAACGAGGCATCAGTATAGAGAGTATATGTAACACCATGGGTTGGAGTGATTAGGACAGGGGCCATAGTTAATCTCTTATTCAGTTCTTGGAATAATTTTTCACACTTTTCATTCTAATCGAACTTAACTCCCTTCTTGTTAAGCTTCGTCATAGGTTCTGCTAGTTTGGAGAAATTTTGGATGAACCTTCTGTAGTACCTATCCAGACCTAAGAAGCTCCTAATCTCTGTAACTGTCTTAGGTTGTTTCCAACCCATAACTGCTTCCACCTTCTCCTAATCTATAAAGATGCCTTCTATTAATACTACATGGCTAAGGAACTTGACCGTCTTCATCCAAAACTCACACTTGCTGAACTTGGCATATAATTTGTAATACCCCAAAATTTTGTCAAATAATTAAAGATAAATAAGTTTGAGAAAAATAAATGAAATAAGTTGAATAAATTAATTTTGGGTGCAAATGGTGGGTTGGCACATGA
>JAJIYU010010384.1:0-16130 GCA_030144865.1 Tinospora cordifolia | reverse complement strand
ACACATTTAAAGAGTGGATAAATGGGCATTTTTTGAGAATGAGTTCAAAAAACACATAATTTGAATTAATAGGCATATATTGAAATTATAAATTAGAAATATTTATAACTCAATTATAATACGTTTATATGATATAAAATAATAAAACTGATTAATATATATATACAATTTGTCACAACAAATATATATACTATGATATAATAAGATATAAAATATAAATTATATATCTATATATGTCATCTATATTACATATTTACATAACATAGGTACTAAGTATATGTACCATATAAATAATTATTGTAAATTTGGAGCATAGTAGAATTATGAGTTTAAAGATTATTAAAAGATATGATATTAGAATCTAGGAACTTAAAGGAAGATTAGAAATCAATTTGAAGGCTATATGAATTAATTAGAGATTAAAAGAAGCTTAGGAAGAGCCATTTGGAGAAAGATTTGACTCATCCTCAAAGAGAAGAAATTGAAGAGAATAGTAAGTTATATAGCATAGTTGATATGTTGGTGATTTGGAGAAGATAAAACTCTTATCAAGAGTAAGTGATTTTCAGGTTGTTGGTGATTTGGAGGGGAAATTCAAACCACCTAAGGCCAAGGAGAGGAGGTCCTAGTTGCTGAAATTTTTGGTAAGGGACTAGCCTCACAATTAAGTGATGTTATAGATTATAAGAATGATATGTTGGTTGTTAGATTTCTTCAATGCATGCTATGCTTGTTTGATCTTAATGAATGTAAGGATCTCACATAGGCTATAGAATTGATTTTGTTAGGATTAAATGAGCCTCATAAATGCATTAACATGCTAAGATGTTATAGGAATGGTATTTTATATCAAAATATGTCATAGGGATATGCATGTGCTATAAATTTCATGAAAGTGATAAAAAAAATGAGTTGCACTCAAGACTCTTTGATGATATATGTTAATTAGATTTGCTTAATGATTAAGGCTTGATTTGTGTTGAATTTGAAAGCTTATGATTACTGTTTTATGAATAATTTTTTTTTTTTTTTTTATGAATGGAAGACAAATCAGCCACTAGGGCCGCGAAAAACACACATTAATGGCATTTGTCAATAACAAGTTAGACATTCCCACAGGGGGAACAGGAAGGATCTGGAAGCCGTCTCTGATTTTGAAAGCTATGTTGGCAAGAAAATCTGCACACTGGTTCCCTTCACGAAGCACATGTTGAATATGAATTTGCCACTGTCGACTTATAAGAATCTTACAATCTCTGATGAGACTCGCTTGAGGGTGGAGCTCCCAATCATTAGAGTTAATTAACGAGATAGCACTGAGACAATCCGATTAAAGAATAACTCTACGGTAGTTAAGATCCCATGCTTGTCGCAGGCCCTCCCGAATGCCCCAGAGCTCGGCCACAATGTTCGAAATTATCCCAATGTACATTGCAAAACCCCGGATCCACTCCCCTCGATCATCTCTGATAAGACCACCAAAGCTAGCTGGACCTAGATTTCCTCTAGTAGCACCATCAGTGTTGACCTTCACCCAACCGTATGTGGGCTGGTTCCAACACACCCATTTTATCTGACTATCCTTAATGAAGTTGGAATTGCTAAAACCCGCATCCTGAAGGGCGTTGAATAGAAGCCTCCATTTATGAATAATATTCCTTCGGTAATTTTGGGTACCCTGAATTAATTCTTCATTACGAAGCGTCCATATAACCCAATTTGTGGTAAGGAATCGACAACACCAACCCCTTTGAAACGACCCATCACACTTGTGAGAAGTATACTTAATGAGCCAGTCATCCAGGGACCGAATGAAGAAATCCATGGGGAGATTATTCCCATTAAGAAGATGCCAGACATACCTGGCCTTAGGACTGTCTCTGAGCACATGCATGACATTCTCTTCCCCTTTGCCACATCTCTTACAAATGGCGTTGTCAGTTAGCCCTCTCCTATACCTTAAACATTTCGTTACCATTCTATTCTGAATAGCGAGCCATAAGAAGATCTTGAATTTATGGGGGCAATGCAGACTCCAAACCCATGCTGTTGAACCATTTACATTAGTCAGCCTCTCACTGCTAAGCATATCATAGGCAGATTTAGTAGAAAATTGACCGGTGCTCGTGAATTTCCATATGTACCTATCTTCCATCTCAAATATTGGAATTGGGGTAGCCTGGATACTCTCCATGATGGGCCTGGGAAGTTGAGTTTGGATAGAGCTCAAATTCCACGTGCGGTTGCTAGAGATTAGATTAGCAACCTGGGCATCACGGTCCTCTGGATGAATAGAGAGATTAGGCAAGTGCCGAAGAGGGCTTTCATTCAACCAACAATCATCCCATAATCGAATATTGGCCCCATCGCCTACCCGCCATTTCAACCCTTTCTTCAAACACGCAGCCCCATGTAAAATTCCTTTCCACATGAAGGAATCAGAACATTTCGGGGAAATATGAACCACTTCAGCAGACCCCATATACTTTGCCTTGAAAAGCCTGACCCACATAGCCTTATCATTAATGAGGAGTCACCAAGCCAGTTTACTTAGAAGGGCATCATTAGCTGTTCTACAGCTTCGCACCCCTAACCCTCCTTGCTTTTTATTAGAACAAACAGTATCCCACTTAACCAGATGCATTTTCTTCCTATCACCATTCCCACTCCAGAGAAAGTGTCTATTCAACTGGTCCAATCTATTGCAAATGTGGATAGGGAGCTTGAAACATTGCATATTATACACCGGAATGGAGGAAAACACAGATTTAATGAGAGTCACTCTACCAGCCAAGTTGAGATGGGCCGCTTTCCATCCCGCCAATCTCTTTTCGATGCGCTCCATGATTGGTTGGAAAGTGTCCTTACTAACTCGGGAATGGATGAGAGGGAATCCCAAATACTTCCCCAAATTACTCGTCAAGCCAATATTGCAAATTGCACTAAGATCATTAGCGAGGCTTCTTTTGACATTTGGCGAGACGTACATACGAGACTTATTAAAATTGACCCATTCCCCTGACAGATTACAGAACTCATCCAAGATTCTAAGCATGGTCCTAGCCTGCTTGGGAGTTGCTTTGCCAAACAAGATCAGATCCTCTGCAAAGAAAAGGTGAGAGATTCCCATGCTAGTTTTAAAAACTTTAATGGGACACCAACTACCTGATTCGGTGGCTTCAAGGATCATGTGACCAAGTCTCTCCATGCATAGAACAAACAGGTAAGGGGACATGGGGTCCCCTTGGCGGAGACCTCTTTTGGGAGAGAACTCCGGGGTAACTTCCCCATTCCATAGAACTGATGTGGTAATAGAGGAAACACAAGCCATAATGAGAGAGATGAACTGAGCCAGGAAATTAAAAAAGCTCAAGGTATCCTGAAGAAAATCCCATGCAATTCTATCATAGGCTTTTTCTAAATCAATCTTCACAGCCATATAGCCTCCAATGCCTTTTTTCCTCTTCATCACATGCATGATCTCTTGGGCGACAATAACACTATCAACTGTGCTTCTTCCAGAATAAAACTATGTTGATTTTCTCTTACAATTTTATTGAGGAGAGGCCGGATCCTATTAACAATAGTTTTGGTGATAATCTTGTAACTCACGTTGCATATGCTAATGGTCTCATATGGAGGAGGAAAGAGGGGTTCTCTACTTTAGGAATAATGACAATGAAAGTGGAGTTAATCTGCTGGGGGGAGCAAACCAACTTCCAGATATTCTTTAGCAAATGAGACGTAGCCTTACCCACAATATCTCAGTTCTTTTGATAAAAGATCGCAGGAAGACCATCTAGCCCTGGAGCCTGAAGAGGCTTCATAGACTTTAGAGCCATATCAATTTCATCATCGCAAAGGGGGAGCAAAAGTGACTGACTTTCAAAAGAGGATAAGACCATTTTAGAACAAGTCCCTGTGTCCATGTGACGAGTTGGAAAATCGATATCAAAAAGCTTCATAAAATAGGATCTTGCATGATCTTTCAAGGTTTCTCTATCAGAACACCAAACCTCGTCAATCTTGAGAGCAGAAATTCTGTTACGGGCACGTCTAGCAACCGTGCTAAGATGAAAGAACTTAGTGTTCAGATCGCCTGCTTGAAGCCACTGAACACGAGATTTTTGAAGCCAAAAAATTTCTTCTTGCATAAGGATCTCGTTGTACTCCACCAAAAGAGAGTTTTCCAGCTCAGAAAGGAAGCGGGAATTATAATTGCTGAGATATCGCTGAATTCCTTCAAGTCTCCTCCGAATGCGGTGCTTTCTCTGAAAGATGTTGCCAAAAGAGGTTCTATTCCACTCTTTAACCTCAGCACGAATTTTGCCAATATTGCTACAGAATGTGTCCTCTCCTGGCAACCAGGAAGCTGTGAGAAAATCCTTGAAACCACCATGATTAAGCCATGCTGCTTCAAAACGGAATGGGAATCCAGACACATTCCTCGCACTCTTAGGGCTCGTAGCAAGAACTAACGGACAGTGATCAGAGTGGGTCCTAGCAACATGACGAACATGAGTTTCAGGGAACTGCAAGAGCCAATCTTCTGTGCATAGGGCTCGATCAAGTCTTTCTCGGATGTTACTAATACCCGACTTGCAGTTAGACCAAGTGAAGTGGGGCCCACTGAAACCCATATCAATAAGGCAATTACCTGTTATCATCTCCTTAAAACAAGAAGCTTTAGCATGGGAGAAACGTCCCCCTATTTTTTCAGATGAAGTAGCAACATCATTGAAATCACCTATAATTAACCAAGGAGTATTGAAGGTACTCCTAAATTGACTAATAATATCCCATTGGGTCCTACGTATATGCCAGTGGGGACTAGCATAGACCCCAGAAAGAACCCAATTATTGGAGAGAGGATCACTAATCATAGCATTAACCATAAACTCAGTAGAAGAAATAATACTTAGTTGGATATCCTTCCGCCAGTACAAGGAGATGCCTCCACTGAAGCCATTGGGGGTTTTGTGAAAGCTCAGATAGCCTTTAGCTTCATTCAAATGTGGAAGCTTAGGAGTGTTACACCTAGTTTCCAGCAGAAAGATGATATCCGGCTTCCATTCTTTGGTCAGCTCAATGCAGTTCCTGCGAAACTTGGTGCTTGCTGCACCTCTACAGTTCCAAGAAATAATAATCATTGGGATAAAAAGAAGGAGGGAGGACCAAAAAACACTATCAGCAACTTCCATGGGAAACATCCATGGGCTCATCTTCCTCACAATCTGATTCCGGTGAATAAATCACCAATTCTTTTCCCATACCATTGTCGGCCAAGTCTCGGGACCGACCATCGGCCATATGATCCTCCGGGGGATCCCTTTTAGCAATTTCAAACTTGTCCAACTCATCCATCGAACCATTATTATCCGAAATGGTGAAAGATCCCTTGTGAGCTTGATCCAAGAGTGAAGAAAAAGACGGGTCATTCTGGATAGTGGTTGTTTTAACATTACAAACCGTCTGAGATTGGTGAGGAAGTAGCAAACCCGACCCAGTTCTAATAGGAGCAATCTGAGATTCATGAACCTGAACCGACCCATATTCCATGTTCGCCCCGGAACCCGCTAACCCGTTCATGCTCTCCATCTTTCCTGTTCTGCTGACGGTGCTGTTGTTCAATCTTGGAGGAGAAGCAGCTTCGTCAATCCCGACTTGGACCAGATGAGGATTCCCATTCCTTTTGGAATTTCTGGTTTGCAGATTTTGCTCCCCATCTCGGAGATCAGGCCTCTTGACTCCATCACCCAGATCATTCTGATATTTATTCCCTTCCAAATATAGCACTCGGTTAGCCCTTTCCATACCCAGAAATCTGTTGTTGCCCTATTTGCTAGATTCACCTCTTTCAAAATGCTCCGCGATTGCTGCGAATCTGTTGGAACCACGATTACCGCCACCAGATCCGTCTTGGTTCCCCATTCCCATTTTGGAAATCCCAGCTTTCTGTTTTTGCACCCTCCGACGGTGCACCACCATCCACGGACCAAAGTCACCTCCGGTCTCCTGCTTTTGAAATCACCGGTCATCAATCCCCTGCCCATTCTAATAATAGCTGGCTGATCTGTCACCGTGCTTCTCTTGAGCGTCTGGATCGTGATTACACATGTCGTGAGTCTCCTTTTCATGCATCGCCTGGTTAACAATAGAACATTGATCTTTGTTGTAACCGATGCACCCACACTGAAAGCAAAAAACGTTCAAGCTTTCATATTCAATCTTTTGCTCCTTGCCTCTAATAAAAATCTTAGCAGCAAGAGGTCTATCCATCTTGATCTCGGCACAAATACGAGCAAATTTCCCTCGTTGGATTAAGTTGGTAGCAAAATCTGTTCGTACATACCATCCAATCAGGTTGCCAATACGAAAAAACACTTCTTCATTGTAATACTCCAATGGGAGCTCAGGGAGCCTAATCCAGACTGGGACAGATGATAACTTTTCTTGGGATGGACGGAAGTCTGGGGTCCACCTCTGGATAGAGAGATAGTGGTCCAGGATCAACCATGGACTCCTCGCCAGAATTTTGACACATTCTTCTTCTGTTTGGAATCTAACAAGAAAGAAATCACAACCTAAATCAATAACTTCAACATCCCCTACGTGGCACCATAAGTTTTTGATCTTGTTTGCAAAATAAGCATAACTAACCGCTTTCCCAACAATCTTAACGATGATAGCCTTCCTCCATGGCTTACATAATTTTTCAAACAAGGATTCCCCTATCACAATCTGTCTTCGAACCACATCATCTTGCACTTCGTCACAGTCCTCTGATTGACCCTCCTTATCATTTGAGAAAGCACCTTGCAAAGAATCATCAGATTACTCTGACAACGAATCCGACTTGTTCTCCTCATGCGTAGATCTCGCCATTAGTTTATCCCGGTAAGAAACCCAAGGTGAATGAATAACAGTTTCATTGACAATACCATCAGCCATTAGACATTCTGTATCCATTGCCTCATTAGACTCTGTTTCCAGAACATCTCTTTTCTTCTTTTTTGCAGATCGTTCAATAAGATCTTCCTCCTGTAGAGAGGGAGGTTTCTCCCTGGCACCCATACTCTATCTCCCGATTCCACTAATTTGGCTTTGTGTGCGTGTGGGAGCTGTCCTATTTTTCTAACTCTTCTGTTATTTTTTATGAATAATTAAATCATGTGTTAGGTATTTGAATTTCATGGTCATTATGAACTTGAATATTTTACTTAAATGGTGGTTTCATGAAAAAAAAAAAAAAAGCTTTTATGATATGCATGATTTAATCATTATTTTGATTAAATTGAATGATGAATTGGGTGCCAAACATGTAATACCTTATTTTTACACTTTTTATGAATTTTGAAAATATTTAAACATGTCGAAATGAACAAAAAAACCCAGGAAATTTATCATGCAAATGGGAGATAAACTGACAAAATTGCTAAGTGTTAAACATGGGGGTGAATTATACCAAAAGAGATTAGAATTGGCCTTTTTGACCACTTTGAGACATTTTTGACCATGTTGATCCCCAGATTAGTAAGTGGTCTAATTTGACTAAGGTTGACCAAAAATTGACCAAATCCTTAAATGGACCACAATTGACCAAGTCAATCCTTTGATTGACCAATGACTAAAAAGTTAGATTTGAGTCAAGTTTCATATAGGTATTAAGAAATTACATTGATCATATAGGATCAAACGTCAGCGGAACGCGACAGGTCACTAAAGAAGCAACGGGAGCTGAGCATCCTTATGAGTAATATTTTCTAATTTATCACTAAACTTGTTATTCTGTTTATAAATGAAATGTTATTACATATTGAAATACATTTGCAATCTTTAAATGAGTTTTTAAATAAGAAAATGTTTTCCCAATCTCAAAGTCCAATGGTGCGGGTTAGGGTATTGGATGTGGTAGAGCATTGAGGATAATGGTCGTCGTACCTTAGGGTACGTTCTGAGCAGAACTATCAATTGGGCTCCCCTATGGAGGATCTGAGGCCGCCATACTTGAGGTATGAGCTGGAGGAACCCTATGATAAGATATGATAATATGCCTAACCGTCGGGTACACTTGCTCAAGTGGATTTATCATTACTTTGTAGGCTATGGAGAACTTCGGCATGTGTTTTTAGTATTAAAATCGTTTTTAAAATAGAAGGTGCACAGTTGAATTGTGAATTTAACATTTATTAACTGTTGCACTTATTCACATTATTATTATTATAATTATTATTATTATTATTATTGTGTATGCATACATGACATAGTTTTATAAAATTTTTGTTCTAAGCTATAGATTATATTACATTACTCACTGAGTCACTGTGGACAAATTGACTCACTACTCTTATATTTCAGGTTCTTTTTTGATAGATAAAGGGAAGAAAGTGGTCATCGCATACGTAGTGCACATTTCTTTTATTTTGGTAGCTTTTTTCAAGTGGTTTATTGTTCTGAGAGTCAGTATGATGTATAGAAAGTGAAAAAAACATTGTAGATATTTTGACTATCACATTTTCGCTACTGCTACAAAGAAAAAACTGTACGTAAACACTCTTTGTTTAATTTAAAAAAAAAATCTATTGTAATTATTTGTTTAGCTACTTCTATATCTTTTGTGATTACTCTAACAATGTTATATATGGATAAGGAGGAGGCTTAATTAAGATACTGTGTCGGTCGGCTTTCCCTTCATCCTAGGGAAGGGGTCTCGACACTTAGGCTTTGAGGTGAGTATGAGACCATTCTCTCATTGTATACATATTATGATAAATACATAAAATTTTTTTATGTTTATGAATTGATTTGAAAAATATTATGCTTGTGTGCATGGTTTCAAGTACTATTTTATTTTATGAATTACATGGATATTTAATGCCATTGTTTTTATAGTTGAAATATTATATATATGAGAAAAAACCTATGTTTAAATAAGAAAGAAATTTTCTTAAAATAATATTAAGGATCGATAATTATGAGTTGATGTATAGGGTGTTCTTAGGTCACAGTCATGACCTAGATTATCATATATCCACTTGACACTAAGGAGTGGTTATAAGATATAGAAAATATTTGGTTGATTGCACCAAGTTTTGACACTTTAAAGGCGATAAATTTGGTACAAGTATATTAACAAAATTTGAACTACATTCTATTGATTGATTTTTATAAGTACGACTTTATTTTTGACTTGTGTGATTTTCGACTTGCATTCTCGCACAATATCATGTGAATTGCTCACTCATGCAGTATTTTAAATTATTGGCGAATATATAATGGTGGTATACGATATCATCTCATTGAGCCTTTTAGCTAATTCTATCTTTTTAACACCTTTCGAGTTCATCTAGTGTCCAAGAGAAGGACAAAGAGTCACTTGTTAATTTGGGTGGCTCACTTTGTTTAAGAGTAGGTATAAAGTGACTTGATATAGGTATAGAACTAGTAGTAGTAATAGTTTAATTTGAGATTTACTATAGACAAGATTCGTATATATGGGTCAGTGAACCCATTATTTTGGCTTTCAAACCTCTTATTTATTTTTGAGATATTTTTACTAGTTATGAGACTTCTAACATTTTAATAATGTCATGCTTAAAGACTTATTTAGATGCATGCATTAATTGGTTATATATTATGTTGTACAAATTTGCACAATTTGTTTATGATAGGATTATTAATGCTTGGTGCTTAATACTAGCTTGGACGAGTTAACTCTCTAGAATGTTTAGAGAGGGGCTCATCACAAGAATAGTGACAATTCATGGTTACTTGAAAAATAATTTGACAAGGTTGAATGATGTGCAAAGTGGTCCTGGATGTTTGTTCTAGAAGTTATTTAATGTTGTTTTTCACTTCATATTCTTCTTAGTACTTTTCTAGTTCAAGAGAGAGACAATCTCTTTATTCTTTTATAGAGTGTAGAAAGATATATTATAATTTTTTTTATAGTGATTCTTTTGCATCTTGACCGTAGATATTATCTTTGGATTGAGGTTTTACTATGTTAAATCTTTGTGTCTCATATATTTTATAGTTTTTCTCTCTTCTTGTTCTTTAATTGTTTAATAATGTACGTCCCATGCATTCCCCACAAATTTTTCATGTTATGAATTGTTCATTTCTTGCTCTCTTTCTCCTTCTCTAATTTCACAATCGCGTTCATCATGATTAGCCATCTTTGAATTTTATTAGTTTATTAAAGGATAATTAACCTCCCACAACTGATAAAAATGATATCTATCTTCTTCTAGTCTCATTTCTCAAACCTTTTACGCGTAATTATCTTCTACTCCACTATTTAATCTATAACTTGTTGCTACTCTACCAAACTTCCTTCATCTGCAATCCATTTATCACCCTCTCCATAGCCCACGTGCCAACACTACAACTTACACCTAGCTGCAATCTCTAGACATTTGTGTAAAAAAGAGCTATGAATGGCATGTTGAAGTAAAAAGCTCTTGTTTTAACTGCCTATCATGCCTTTGTGATAACTTTGGAACCAAAGGATGCTAAGTCAACATTATTAAATCGTAATTGGTGTCAAGCTATGAATGATGAATGCATGCTCTTCAAAGTCCCAACATCCTGAATATTGGTTCTTCATTTATCCACCATTATTAATCCTATTGGGGGCAAGTGGGTCTTTCAAATTAAGTCTAATCTCAATGGCTTAGTTACTACGTATTAAGCATAGCAAATTGAATTCTTTTAACAAATGCTTCATTTAGACAACTTTTATACTTTCACCTATAATTAAAGCATCCACCAATGGAATGATTTTTACATTTGCAATTAAGTTATGGATGAAATAGGCAATAGCTTGACATTAATTAACAATGATTTTCTCAATGGAGAACTTCATGAAGAACCTAGTAGAGGATTTAACAAAGACAATCAATATTGACAAGTTCAAGTGGTGTATGTTTTCATTTGTCCTGATTAATACGTAAGCACTGTGAATTTGGCAAGAGCAGAAAAAAAATCTAGAGATTATTATAATGTTTCTGAGAGAGTAAAAAAATTAATAATATATTACGATGTTGCTATTTGAATTGAATTGTGACTTTTCTACATTATCACAAGTTGATGGTTGCTTCACCTATAAAGCATTAAAGTTTGACGGTTGCAAGTGGTAAAATATTGTTGCTTATTGAAAGTTATGAGAAGATGGTTGTTTAAGAATAAAAATTCATGGTCTTAAAGATCTTTAAAAGAAAAAAAAAAAGACAAAAAAAAAGAGCGACTTGACAAGATATGTACTAATGTAACAAGTCATAGTTGATCACTTTTGAAGTTGTCTAATGATGTACATAAATATCATACTTCTATTCTCCTCAAATCATATTCTCTCATTCTTTCTATTTGCTTCTAACTTAAGAGAGGGTTTATTTTTAATTGTTATCTCCTCAAGTGTAGAAAGAAGATTGTAATTTATTTTCTCATGTTGATTCTGTTGTATCTTACCTATAGATATTTTCCTCAAATTTGATTGTTTTATTATATTAAATCTTTGTGTCTACTATAGTTGATAGTTTCTTCATCTTTTTCTTTAGTTGCATAATACTTTTCATACCATTCATTTCCAGCAGACTTTCCATATTGTCAATTGTCTCCTATATTTTATTATATTAAATCTTTGTGTCTCCTCTATGTATAACTAAACTTCAAGCTAAATAAAAGGAAGATGGTTGTGGTATTAATTTTTTGGTATTCAATATGAAAATTTTCTTACATCAACCATGATACAACCTCTTCAAATTACTTATTCAAGGCTTGACTAGATGAAGTGATCAATTCAATAATGCATCACATGTATTAGAAAATGGGTTTAAGCTGAATATATAGTGCTTATTAATTCCTAAAATTGGTTGAGTATTGAATCGCTTTAGTGTGACATGAAGTTAACAAGAAGTTGGCCCGTTTGTTGGTAGTTATGTCTTTTGTAATCCTCTCCCTTAGCATGGTTGCACATCTTAGTCTGAAGAAATAGGATCTTGGTCAAGCAATAATATTAATATTTATACTAAACATGATTCATGTATTGCAATTTGATACATGTTTCTACATTTATTTAGTTCATATATTTGTAGTTCAAGTATTTGCATAGTTCATGTATGTGTATTAATTTATACGTGTGCACTAATATTTATTATGATTTATATATGAATTTAGTTCATGGGATTCATCTATGTCATAAATGTTTGTTAGTCATTTGAGCACTATATAAACACATGTAAGCATAACATTTGAAATCAAGTTGAAAGAATAAAACATTCTAAGTTTTCTCATTTTTTTTCTCTCCTTACTCTTCAAATACTTTATGTTCTCCCAACAAAGTAGTATCAAAACTTTGAGAATCTCCTTGTCAAGAAAAGAAGATGCCTAATTAATTGGTTCCATTCCAAGTTTCTAAATTTACCAAAGAAAAACTAGGTAATTGGTGTATTAGAATGAAGTCTTTGTTCCTGTTGTTCGAATGGAACCCATCAGACTTCTTATTTCTTTAGTTGCACATAAGAAATAGAAGATCTTTCAAATGGATGTCAAATTTGCTTTTTTTAATAGGTTTCTTGAAAAAAGAGATTTATGTGCAACAACCTTTAGGGTACGTTGTGAAAGGACATGAACACAAGATCCTGAAGTTGAAAAAAGCTTTATATGGCTTAAAGCAAGCAACGAGGGCGTGGAATACAAGAATAGATACATACTTTCAAAGGAATGACTACGTCAAATGTCCTTATGAACATGCACTTTATGTCATGCAACTTAACAATGATGTTTTGCTTGTTTCCTTGTTTGTGGATGACTTGATACTTATAGGTAACAATGTCGACATGTTTGAAGATTTCAAATAGGCAATGACACGTGAGTTCGAGATGACCAATTCAAGTGTAGGTGTCATGATATGCTACCTTAGGATCAAGGTATACCAGATGGATGAAGAAATTTTTCTTTCCCAATTTGGATATGTTGCAAACGTACTTCGCAAATTCAATATGAGTGATTGCAAACTTGTTAATTCTTCTGTTGAATATGGGTTGAAGTTATTAAAGCATAACTCAGGATCAGATGTGGACTCAACCATGTTTAGAAATCCAGTCGAAAGTTTGCACTACTTGACTTGTACGAGACCAGACATTCTTTATGTTGTAGGACTGGTTAGTTGTTATATGGAACTGCCTACCATGTCGCATTTCAACGCTACCAAGCATATTCTACGATATCTCAAAGGTACACTATCTTATGAAATGTGTTATTCCTCTTCTAAGAAATTTAAGCTCGTGGGATATAGTGATTGTAATAGGTCTGGTGATTTGGATGATCGAAAAAGTACAAGTGACTTTATTTTCTTTTTTTGAGATATTGCTTTTACATGGAGCTTAAGAAAGCAATCTATTGTGATGCTCTCAACATGTAAAGCGGAGTATCTTGCTGCCACTTTTTGCGCTTGTCATACACTTTGGCTTCGGAATTTGTTACAGAGTATTAGATTGGTGCAAACAAAGCCTATTGAGATTTTTCTTGATAATAAGTCTACTATTGCCTTATTAAAGAATCCAGTCTATCATGGTCACACCATGCATATTGATACAAGGTATCATTTTATTCAAGATTGCACTTCAGAGAAGGAGATCCAATTGAAATATATGAAGTCTTGAGTTTAGATTGTTGATATTTTCACCATGCTTCTTCGGCTTGATGTTTTTACAAAGTTATTGTCTCTACTTATATGTCTACGAGGTGATCATGTTTAAGAGGAGAAGTTTGGTATAAACATAAATTATGTTTAAAAGGGGATGTTAGTATTTATACAAAATATGATTCATGTATTGCAATTTAATAATACATATTTCTGCATTTATTTAGTTCATGTATTTGCATAGTTCGTATAGTCATATTAATTTATATGTATACATTAATATTTATTATGATTCATGTATGAATTTAGTTCGTAGGATTCATGTATGTCATAAATGTTTGATGCTCATTTGAGTAATATACAAACTCATATAAGCATAGCATTTGAAATCAAGTTCAAGGAACAAGACATTCCAGGTTTTCTCATTTATTCTCTCCTTCCTCTTCAAGTACTTCATGTTTTCTCAACAAGTTAGCAATACTTAAATTATATACTGAGTGTCCATATTTGTTTTTCATTTTGAGGAAAAGGTTTGGAAGTAAAAGAAAACAATAAAGGGATCCGAATTGAACCTAAATAGGAATTAATAACATGTCTTTTTCAAAACCCATTGTTGAGCGTGGTAGGATGATATATTAGAGGAATAAAGAAAAACTTGATTGTTGTGGAGAGGAAGATTTATTTATACAATAGTTCAAGAAAGACTCATCTCATTTCCTTCTTTATTCAATTCCTTCTAATTCATTTACTTTAAGGTTGATTCTCAATGCCACAACCAAAATACCAAATGAAAATATATAGATCAATTTTTTTTTATCAAAAGAAAATGTATATCTTCCTCGAATCTTCTTCTATAATGGTATGGAACAATAGTTGCATTTGCGTGGAAACACAAATCACTTTTAATGCAAATAAGTAGATTGGTTCCATGCTTTCCTTCTTTCATTTCTTCGGAAGTAGAGAATTTGTCGATTCTACATATGAAGTCAAAGCTAGGCCAAGAACTTACCCATACTAGTGAAGCTAAAGTGCAACGATTAACTCCAAAGTGCTTTAATGGGAGGTGCCAAAACTTCTAATTCACTAGGAACCCTATTCGTGTTGATGCTATTGTGGTCGTGATTGTTGTGTTATTGTTGTTTGTGTTGCTATGCTTTTCCATATTGTTTAGTATGTTATATATGAAATATTATAATATCTTATATGATATAAATAAGATATTATAATATATATATATATACTATATAATATTCATTTTATATCTTATATTTGTATTTCCTTTTATATATTTAGGAATTTATATATTTATATCATTGTAAGATCATTGTAATATTATTTTATTCTTTCATCATGGTATTAGAACCTAATTCTATGTGATCCTCTTTTGGTTTTTTTACAATCCGCCGACCAACTGGTTGGCAGAAATCAGTGAAATCACGGCGTTTTCGTGTTCGTGATTTACACTTAGATCTGTCCATTCACGTAGTAGTTGTCTGATCCAAGATCTGTTGCCATTGCTCATATTGTTCATCATCGCTACTCGCCAGCTTCACCATGTACACATTCTCCTCTTGCGGCGATTGATGATCAGAGACTCTAAGAAAGAGAGATCTATACGTGTTTTAGATCTAAACGGGCATTGCTACTCGTGGCTCGCCATTGATCAATTGCAGTTCGTGCTATTGTTGATTGTTATTATTTGATGATAGTGATGCACTGTCGAAGTCTTTGCTGTTGCGCCGCCGACCCTGCCAAAAAAAAATTATCAATATCGTATAAACCTGAAGTTTATATGCTATCATAATATTATATTATTATATAAACCTAAAGTTATAGAATATTATAATATTATATTTCTTTTCTTATGTGCTAACCATGACGCTTTTTATGCTACGGTATCTCTCGCGTCGCATTTTTTTATGGTTTGTGTGTTTTTCACGATTGTTATGTCACGATATCTCCCGTGTTATATTTTTTCTTATGCGCTTGTTATGTCACGGTATCTCCCGTGTTATATATTTTTTTTATGCGCTAACTACTGCGTCTGCATTTCGTTAACAAACTCAAGATGATTTTTTTATCTCCTTGAGTTTAAGGAGAGATGTTTAATATATTATATATGAAATATTATAATATCTTATATGATATAAATAAGATATTATAATATATATATATACTATATAATATCCATTCCATATCTTATATTTCTATTTCTTTTTATATATTTAGAAATTTATCTATTTATATCATTGTGAGATCATTATAAATTCATTCAATCAATAATATTCTATTCTTTCATCACATATAAATCAATTTTCTTGCCAACTGAAATATGAACAACTAGTAATAGATAGTAGCCCAATAGATATCACTATATTTTCTTGGGGAGATTTGCAATTTCAGATGATAAAAAAGGATTGATTATATGTAGGTGACATACTTTGGAACATTGCATGAGATGTCAATCTGGATTTACACATTAACC
>JAJIYU010010383.1:0-16151 GCA_030144865.1 Tinospora cordifolia | reverse complement strand
TAGAGTTTGCCCCTAAAGTAAGTCAATGGAAGAGTTAAGAAAATCAATAACACTATTCCTGAACATCTTGGAGCAAGATCTTTGTTTTGCATTATTATGGATACATAAAAATAACGGGAAAAACTGAATTAAGTTCATCATGAGGCCAAACCATATTATGGTAATGAATCCCGTGGACATGGAATCTGTAAAAAGTATTTTATGGATCCTTCAGCTTGTCAAGACAAGATATTAGTCTAAGTACTGGTTAATTCTGCACTGAGGGAGAATAAGTGCCTCAAATGGAATCAAACCCGTAAAGAAACTGGAAGGTACTAACCTTTGGAAGCATTGGTTTAATGTATCGCCCTCTATCCTCTGAAAATATAACATTCTTTGCTCGTCCCGCTTTTCCTCTGCGTCTTTGTGCTTGTTGTGCAAAGAAGAGAAGCTTCTCATCAACTAATCCACCTTCAGCATCAAATATAAACTCCTCAGGAATTTGCTCTTGCTGCTGTTCATTCTCCTTATCATTTTCATCCTAGATATTCCAAACTTCTTGTTTAAGAAAACTTGCATTTAGTTTCATACATCAAATAGGGTGAGAAGAGAAAAGGACAACATCAATCAAAAGTCATAGCAAAGAACCGAATATTCCAGAAATGATTGCTTAGAGAAGCAAAGATACTGAAGTGCATTGAAGTTAAAGTGTTTGATCATTATAAAACCTCTTCATTATCTTCCTCCTCCTTCTGGTCCTCTGCAGAATCATCAGTTTGAGGGGGAGGGGGAGGAGGTGGAGGTGGCTGATTTTGTTGCTCTTGCGGGTTGTCGTTGATGATGGAACGAGGAAGAATGACCAGCTCCACCTGTAATAAAAATATGAAATGAGAATAGAGATGCTGCACGTGTTTCAATAACTATGAACACAAAATTAGACATAGTGCTACGCAGAGGATTAAAGGTAGCTGCTCTCCAGATATTCCTATGGTTGAATTAGTGACACTTTTTTGCAAGATCAGAATTTAGCATCTAACCATACATCAACAGTTGGACAACATCTTGCAGAAGGTAAAGAATTCAAGCAAACATCATGTTTCACAATTCCACTTATGAAATACTTAACAGCCTTCTTGAGGTCATCCACATTGACTTTATCACGTCCCTCCAGAGCAGTCAAGCATTTTGCAACGCGCGAAGCGTAAAGTTCAGCTCTGTGTCCCTGCAAATGATAACAGATATTTAGAAACAAAACTGTCTCAAACGACAACTATTTCACTACCTTAATAAATTTATTTTCCACTAGCAAACAGGAAAATGCATGAGATAAACACAGAAAACAAAATAGTTCTCTAGTCCTGAGTTCTCAATGGCATATATATGTACCAAATACCAATATCCAACCTGCTAAGCCTAATTTAATTAATATTCTCTTTCACTATCTTGATCTTTTATATTAAAAACAATAAAAATTACGTGCAAGTTTGCAACACGCGTGTCTGAACAGTAGCAATAATAAGAGACTTTTTTTTGCATGTTCATAGATGCATTTCTATTCTGCAAAACTTTGAAGTCTCCAGGAATGTTATACGAGGATTAATTAGATTGGCCAACGTGCATTGTATATGGAAACTTTCTTTAATGAATGCTATGTCTTATCTCTACCCATTCTATATCTAGAAGATCAATACATTGATTAAACTTACCATTTAAATGAAATAACTACACTATCCAACTATCCACCAAGAAAATCAACTCATTGGTATTAATTCATACAAAATCTGAATTCCCACATTATATACCAAGACTAAAGGTCTAAAACAACTAAAAATAAAATTATTTATACATGGTTATCAAACAAGTATATATCTACACATTTTTAAACTAACATAAAGAGAACTTAAAAGTTGGACTATATATAAAAGGCAATTATCAACGTGAAAGATGGAGAGATAGCAGAAGGTGATAAAAACCGACTTAAAAGAGTTTTAGTGAAGATGAAGTTGTATGGTTAGCAGAGCTATAATAAAAATTGAATTAGAGAAACCCAACAAATGGAAAATCACTCTAATACTAATAATGAAATACATGACGAATAGGAAAAGTAGAGAAAATTATTAAGGTGCCAAATTGAGGGGCCAGACAATACCGTGAGACAAATTAAATGAGTCAAAACTAGATCCTAAAAGATGCTGCAAGTTGAAACAGAATAAAAGGCAAAAGAAAATTTGATATCATTACAATGCTCACTTATGTATTGAACATTTAATTAAAAAAAAAAAAGCCCTGTAGAATGCAAATGAGTGATTCAAGTGTTTCATAGTATGAACCTGGCAACCTCCACGCAGGGCTTCCATAACCAAGTATTTCAGTTGCTCCCTGCTGATACTGACATCCTTCAGATACTCCCTTGCTAAGATGATCTGCACCGCTAGATGACATACAAATAATCAACTGTTACATAGACAAATTACCAATATTTTCATTAATTGGACAAAAAAAAAAAGCAGAATAATAATGCTGCATATCAACAGAGAAACACAATTACACTTCACAGCAATAACACAAAAGTCAAGAACCAATTGAAGCATAGTTCACAGTGAGTTTCTATCTAAACAAGATAATACTACAAGTTCCATGGTCACCAAAACTACAATACTATACTTTTAGCTGTTCCTTGGGGAACTCATGAATCATGAGACAAGCAACACGAGCTTTTTTCATGATTAATGAAGCTTCATCACTTTGTCACCCATGTGAGTATGAATAAAATCTTTTCCTTTTTTTTTTTTCCATTTCCTACTTTAAAAATTGTATCAACAATTATTACCTTCAACTGCCTAATTGCTGATATATTTTCCTCATTATTTCTTTTGTTACGTTTATTATATGCAGGATATACATATATACGTACATACATATATATGTGTGTGTGTGTGTATATATATATATGATACATAGTTACAAAATGCTACAATAGGAAGATTGTTAAGTTTAGATTGTCTTTTCAGAATCCAATTATAATTGCATTAAATTGAAAAACTTAAAAATCTAAAACTACTTCAAGCAAATAAAACAAATGCCTGTAAAATGCAAAGCCACAGCGACAAGCACAGACCACATAATAGATATAGTAACGAGCAATCACGTGATATATGGTTATTGAGAGAACAGGTATAAATTTAATGCAGAGCTACCTGAGTCTTTGCTAGATCTGTTTCTTCCTCCACCATTTTAAAGACTTCATTGCTATGCTCCTGAAACTGTGTTGCAATGCCAACAGCCGCCACACGGTCATCAAAACTCATTGGAAGATCTGCACTGTAGAATAAGTGTATCCCTAGCAGTAAGATTCAGAAAAATGACTATGCAAGCTTAAGTTTGATGCATAGCTAAAACATTATTAAGATGCCTTTTACCTCAAATTGATGGCTACACAGTCCAACAAGTGTTCACGTACAGACCCTTCCTCTGGATTATAAGTAGCTATGAGAAGTGGTTTGCATGGGTGGCGGAAGCTGATTCCCTCTCTTTCCACAATATTAACCCCCTCAGTCAAAACATTAAGAAGCAAATTGCTTATGCCCTCATCTAAAAGGTTTATCTCATCGACATATAGTACGCCTCTATGTGCTTCAGCAAGAAGTCCTGGTTGGAACACAGTTGTTCCTGACTTTACAGATTCCTCAACATCAACAGATCCAATAAGTCTATCTTCTGTTACACCAAGGGGAATCTGTAGCACAATTATAACTTCAAATTTAAGAAAAGATATAGAAACTTTGCATATGAAAAATAAAAAAAATAAATAAAAAGAGAGAAAGAAAGAAAGAAAGAAAGAAAGAAAAGACGTGGATATTGACCTTCTATAGAAAACCTTACCTGAACAAAGGGAGACCGAACAATCTGAGTCTTAACATTTCCAGCAGCATCATACTCTAATCTATCAGCTAGACCATCTTCCCACCTTCATAAATTAAAACATCATTAAATAAAGATTGAGAATACACCAAAAATACATTATTCTAATTGAATCAGCCAGAGAGATCTAGTAATGGTCAAACATTTTACTTTTAAACTACTTAATGTCTCCGTATATTCTAAATGTTGGCAGCATTCACTACTAAAGGTATGAGAATGAATTTTGCATTTCGTCTCTTAGGTAAATAGAATGCATTTTGAATTTTGATCTCTTCATATAGGATCAAAATCATGAGATATGGGCTATCCTTATTGCAACTCTTTTGTTGGAAGGCATTGACAGGAAAAAAAACTCACCCATAAAAATGTTTTTCCTGATTTTGAGGGCAAATTCAACCTATGCAAGGAGACCAACATGAAGGTCATGATCTAGTTATTGTTTTAGATGCGCAATTCCCTAAAAGCAAACAAACACGCAAAAATTCTCCTACATCTTTGTACATTCCAAATATGATGATCATGCTAGTGCACAAGAGGTGCATTAAGTTTGTTTACAATTTTCCATTGTTTTCAGGACACAAAGGTGATTAGTATGCCTAGGTAAGGCGTAGTCTAAACGGCAACTAGATGTGGCCTATGTGATAACAAAAGTATGGATCCCTAGACAAGTAATTAATTATCTACCAAGCCCCTGGATAATTCACGATAAAATTATATATGTCAAACTGTAATGAGAGTTAAATTGCCATAAAATGATTAAAAAAATTCATATTAATTGAAATCATGTCTATAAACATGAGATTTGATTTCAAGCTTAGGAAAAATGTTTGAAGAGATAATACGGGATTTTAAACGTTGCAAGTGTGTCGAAGATGAAAATCAATTTTAATGAAGAGCATAACAATGGTGGAGCAGCCAAAACCAATCATCAAAAGGTCCTTAGGGCATCACTGGAACTTTCATGGGCTGGTAATAATGCTAGAAGGAAAGTCAATTGACAGGATGGGGTTCGAAGAGAAGAATCAAGGGTTTAAAGTCAAGAATGAGGTTTTCTTGATTTATAGAGACTCCATGAACATTTTAAAAATTGCAATACCCCCACCATCTAAATAGGATGCCCACCTAGGCATTTCTCTTCAAATTGCCTCAAAAATCACCTAGATACCTTGAGATTGCTGCGATCTTCAAGAATGTTCTGCCGTATCCCTCTTTGGGAATTCTTTCCTCTGACTAGTTTCTATCTTTCAAATCATTGTTCCACAAGAAAAAAAAAAAGACAACCAATAAACAATATAAGGTAACAATGTCTTGGATGCTTTCAAAAGCCATGGAATGAATACAAACAAGATGTTTTCTTGTCTAGGAAAAAGTTTTCCTAGTGTCTCTATATGTAAAAAGATAAAAATAATACCAACAGTGCCTCATACTTTTGATGTTAAATGCAAAAGGATGCCTATAGTAGATATGCTCACAATTTCTACACTCAAGCTTTGCCCCCCCTTTGATCTTCTATCACTCATAAATGAGGATAGTCGTGGGACAGTCTAACAAAAGATAAAAGGCAAGAAGAAAACTCCCACTCAATAAAACCACCACTTATTCAAGTCTACTTAGCCATATTTACTCCTCACTAGACAACTTTTGGTCACTAATGTATTATTGACCACAACAAGCCCTATTCTTCCTTGCATTCCCTTATCCAAAAGAAGATAATATTTGTAACAACCATCAACAAGAACCTTTTTCTTATGGTATACTTGCAACCATGAGATGGACTGCGAAAGTTTCTCTTTTAATCATCAAAATCCCGAAGTAAATGTAAACAAAATATTTCAGAATCCCACTGAAGTTGGATGAAAAATTAAAATTGTTTATAAACTTCAAAATTTTCTTTGGATATTAAAATCAATGCTAACTTCAACTTCTATCAGAAGATGTCAGTAGACTAAACTCAATTCAACCGAGCGTTTTCCCAGCTATAAGGGGTTGACTACATGAATCCACCTCCTGCACTCTACCACAGGCTATGAGGGCATTATGACAAAAAAGCATTTTGTGACACTCCCTTTAGAGTATTACTCCACGTGGTTCAAACTATGTGGTCACTTAATTCACTCAGCATAGAAGCGGCAAAGAAGCCAACCACAGTGATAAAGAAAAAGCTAAAACTAGGGTCCACCTACACAATTTTAATTGATCAGATTATAACAAAAGAAAAAAACAAAGTAGTATGGGGTTAGAAGAATCTGGACTTTATATTGCCTATTCTAGACAATTTTAAGTAATGGAAGCATTGGACAGTGACTGAAAATATCAGCCATGAGAAGAATTGCAGGAAATGCATAATCATAGGACAGCAGCAATACCAAATTACTATAGCCTAGTTCCTTGCTCAATTTGTAAACACTATGATGATGCTTCTGCAATTTCATGGAATTTTCAGCACTTCAAACCAGAAACACAGTAGTACAATAAAGAAACTAAATTTGGAAACTTAGAGAAACTTGCAGTAACTTTACTCTTGGGGACAGGCTGGATCTGCATTAGCTATTGAACCTACAACAACTTCAATTGGTGGAAGAATTGCATGCAAGCCACGTGCCATGACTGTCTTTGCTGTTCCTCGCTTTCCAGAGATTGCAATCCCTCCAATCTCACGGTCAACAGCTCCAAGTAATAATGCTGTTTTAATCGCATCCTGTAATCAGAGTAAATTTCCACAAGAAAATTACCAATTGAATTGAAGCCATTATGACAAGCATTTCCCAATTAAAAACTAACATTTCCTCCCCCCTTCTCTCTCTCTCTCTCTCTCTCTCTCTCTCTCTCTCTCTCTCTCTCTCTCTCTCTCTCTCTCTTGCTATCGCTAGACACACACACACACCATGGTTGATAAATGATTCACGATTCGATATCCCCATCAGTTTGGATCATAAGTAAGAATTGAAATTTGAGTGAATTGCCCTTGAATCGATGAGAATTGCATGATGTGCTCATGAATCATTCAATTCCTCAATTAAGCCCAGCCCATAGGCTTTTATTTTTTGCTCCTTAAACCCTGTGCTTCAAAAAAAAAAAAAAAAAACCCAAAAAATGACCCCTTGTGATTAAAAAACCCACCCTGCAAAAGTACGCCTCCTTCCAATTTGGGAGAAGTGCTATCTATATCACATCTTCCATCACTATCTAAGATTGTGAGAGGTAGAAGTTTGATACCCTTCTACATATCACTATGGGCCATATGGGTAGAAAGGAACAACAGGGTGTTCCACGATTGGAAACTTGAGACAGATGCTATTGAGAAAAATGCTTTATGGGAGACTATTAAAATCAAGGAGCTATGGGAGTCATAGCAGCATTGTGGAATAGTGGGGTTCCCTCGTTTGAGTGGGTACATTGGAGTAGTTGTCTACTATAAATGGACCTTATGTAATTGATTCCTGCAACATGTAATGAGAATCTTGTCCAAGAAGAAGGAATCTAGATTGATGTATTTTCTTCGTTTATTGATTTATAATAATAATACTTTGTTTCTTTGTAAAAGAAAACCCACTCTGCATTAAAAGAGTTGTGATCCTTGCTAATTCACTGTAAGTTTTAGGGCTTTCTCTCCTTCATTAGATCTACTCAAGGTCTCATTTGTTTTAGCTTAACTAAAATCGGATCATCGAGGTGTGTGTGAAGTTTCAAAATTAGAAATAGAAGCATAGTAGCATTGTTCCACCTTCTGCAGACAATTTGTTCTAGATTCCAGATGCAGTCTCAGCTTCAAAAGTATTGGAAATCTATTTTGCTTTCTGTGTGGTATTGCATTTGGGAGGAAAAAAAATACAAGAAGTTTTTTGGACAAAATTAAATCGGAGCGGCTTATATAGGAGGGATCCAACATTTTGTTTGCAACTTGGATCTCCATAACAAGATTGGGAAAGGGATATAAGTTTGGAGACTGGTTATGTAACAGAGGAAACATCATTTGATCTCTCTAATTTGTTTTGTAACGGGGCTACACTGATCAGATATCTCGTCTGGCAATTTGTGTAATATCTATCTTTGTTAATATAATAGTTTCCATTTCAAAAAAAATTACAAATCTACCGCAGTGATGAAATATCCAAGTTTTGTATCTTGATTTTCGAATGCAATGATTAGATTTAATGTAATAAATTAAAAACTAGATCTTAAAATTTATACTAGAAATCTAATATAACACTAAGAACACAAATAAATGCCTCTAGAAATTAAAATTAATACACAATGCATGGTACTTCAAATCCTACAATTAATTGATGCAAATTTTTTATTCTTTTTAGATGCACCCTAAAATTCACTCACGATTCACAATTCTGACTACCATAGTTTGGACATCCCCCATGCCACATGAAAATGTGGTTAAAAGGTGAAATTAAAATTTGATTTTCAATTCCCTAAGGGCACATAAGAGTAAATCTCATATGCTCAGCTACCTACTGTAGGCACGAACTTTTCCCCTGCATGTTGAAGCTGGTTGTTTCAGGAGTTTTAATGCTAAAACCTGATATTTTTTCTGTTTTAGTTTTCATCTGGAGGGATCATTCGCTTGCCACGTTTTGAGATGGCAATGGCCAAAGCTGAGGCAAACAAGAAACCTGTCCTAGCTGCAGAAGATGTGCATATTGCGACAATGTAAGTCTTTCTGTTCAGTTCATTTGTCATAAATTTAAATCCAGCTTTCTTTTTAGTTTACAATGTTTCTGGAACTCTTCTTATGCATTCTGTGGTGGGTCTTCACAGCTATGGTAGGATATACTGTCTGCAAGTTGACAAAGTTGCAATGCTGCTCCACTTGTATAGGTTTTATCGTGATGCAGTTATACAACAGGTACTAATCAAAATCATTTCTCTTGGGGATGCTTTATGTAATTATTTGTAATGGTTAAAATTTTGTCGAATTTCAATTTAATAAAACTAACTGCGTGATTATCAATGGTGGCTGCACTTGTATTGTTTTGCTTATTTATTCTAGGTGACATGGATTATTTGATGGAGTAGATTTTCGGTAGTAATAATCTTAGTCTGTTAATGAGTCAACCATTTTGACGTTAGCATATCTTTCTGCTTCATTGTATAATTTTATTGATCTCCATTGCAGGGCTCTTTACCTATTTATTCAAGCAAGATTGCTGTCAGTGTGATTGATAATGTGCTTCTCATTCATCAAGTTGATGCAAAGGTTATTATACTGTATGACATATTTTCAGATTGCCAAGCACCAATATCTGCTCCCCTACCTCTTCTTTTGAGGGGCTTGCCCAAGATAAATGTTTCCACCTCTCAATCTAGTGGCAAAGACAAAGTGCATATGGTAGTAAATGAATCAGATGATCATGAAGGAGTCACCTATGGTGATGGCTGGAATTTTCTCGTTCCTGATCTTATATGTGACACTGTTCATTGTAATTTGTGGAGAATCCAGTTGGATTTAGAGGTTGGTTTAGCATTTTTTTTTTTTTAATGGAGCCTCTGATCCTTTTAATGAAGTATATCTTCCTTTTGCTTACAGGCAATTGCAGCCAGTAGTTCAGAAGTGCCTTCACTTCTGGAATTCTTGCAACGCCGGAAGTTGGAGCCCCATACAGTAAGATTATCATGTCAAACATATTGTTCTTATTTTTAGATGAGTTTTCTTGATATGCATGCACAAAGATTCTTAATCTCTTTTAAACTTTTTTTTTCTTGTGGGGATGGGGGAAGAGGAATTGGGGGCTAAATAGGCATCAAACGTGTTATTTGTTGTAGCTCTTAGATTAAGTGGACCTATTTGTATTATCAACACATTTTCACATCTCAGCTCAACTTGACTAAGCATTGCCCAACTTGCATGACATAAGCTACCTAAATTTGCTTCTCCCTTTCAATTGTCTAAGTTTATATTAGCTGTCAACTACTTAATGTGCAAAAGCCCCCATCCTTCACCAGAGCTGGCTTGAGATAAAGGTATGTTCTTGATTATCAGTCTTGCAGGGGGTCAAGTGAGTCTCTTTTGGAAGTTGAAGAAGGGCTGGGGGGCTGCTGCTGCCGGTGCTTAGTGTGCCAATTTTATTTTTTCTTTAGCTTCTGTGCCAGCGTATATCTACTGGTCTGGAGTTTGTATGTGTTTAGCCTTACATGTATAGTATAACATCCAGTTGCTTCTAAAAAAGTATAAAAAAAAGAGAGAGAGAGAAGTTTGTTGTTGACATAATGCAATTTGATTTATTGTTTCAGGTCAAGCAGTTGTGCTTGGCATTATCTCGCACTTTAATTCTAGAAAGGCGACCTGTAACAGTGGTCTCTAAGGCAATAAACGTACTGGTTGCTTCTTACTCTCAGTCAATAAGAATGGGAAATTCTCCTGGAAGGTCCATGGGAAGTGAGAAGTCCTCAACTTCAGGCAATCGGCACTTTGATGGCTCAAGGAATGTATTTAATGAATCTCTGAGTAGGATAGAAGCACATGGGAAACCTGCTCATGTGTCTCTGGATGAAGCAGGCCATGAACGTGAATCTCAACAATTCGTGGGTGGCCGTGTTGAAAACAAATCAACCAATCTTACCACCGGTTCTGCTGCAATTGACAGGTCATCAGCTTGTTCTGATGATGATGAAAATATTAATCAAGAACTTGTTGCTGAAATGTCTAATGCTGATGTTGCGCAATCATTTTCACACTTTCAAATGCATGGAAGTGGGGAAAATTCATTTGATTCTGGCAGGCAGGAGTCTCAAGTTGCTTCGTCAGCAATTTCACCTGATGAGATGTATAGCTTTGTCTTTGCTCTTGTTGAAGAAGAGATGGCTGGAGACCCTTCTTACTTAGTTGCTATAATAGTTGAGTACTTCCGCAGGTAAACAATTTAGTTTTTCCTTCCTTCGATCCATCCCAGGCACACATCTAGAACTTGAAATTTGCCTGCAGCATTTTCAGATCCTAACGCTTTTTGCAAGAGTGTGGCCAGGATTTCTTTTAGGTGATTTTCAGACAAACCTCAACAGCACGAGGAAAATTCGTTGATAAAAAAATAAAAGATACACATCAATAGATTTAAGCTATAAGACTTCACAAAATACACTTAGGAAAAGATGTGGTGGAGATTGAGTTAAGTGATTGTGCGAAGGTTGGTTGATTTTGTGCAATTTGGATTTAGAGCTGCCAGTGACTGCAATTTGGTTTATGGGATTTGGTTTGTTAGATTTGGGGTTTAGTCTATTTGAGTTTTTAGTTTGTAATTTGCTTGTGCTTTTTCTTTTCTTTTCTTTTTTTTTTTTTTTTGGTCAATTTGTGCATGTGTGATGGGTTTGAGTGTCTATCCAATATTTTTTTTCCCTGGTGTCATGAGTTTTCTTATTTGTAATTTTAATTTCAACTTTATCTCCACTCGATTTTTCTCAGGAAATTAGAAGGTTTTATTTTTAATTTTGCCAGTGGCAAGAGTTGGATACTGAGGGATCAAGGGTATTAGGGATATTTTAAATAAAATACTTACCCTGGCTAATACAAATATGGGCTTATGTTTTTTCCAAGTTGTTACAAGGGCTGAAGCCCAGGTCAGCCCTCAAATAGCTCCGCCCCTGATTTTTTTCTTTCATTTCTGAGCTATGCAAAACAGCAGGCTCAAATGGTAGTCATTCATTTTTGTTTTCCAGGGGCTAATCCATTTCCTTTGATCACAGTGCTGCTTTGCAGAAGCTTAAAGTACATCCAAGCCTGAATGTTATGACTATACAACTGCTAGCCCGCAGTGATCGCCATGCAGAACTTGGTTTGTTTGTGTTTAACAAGGTTCATTTATATCTCAACTTTCTCAAACTTTTTGAAGCATTTGATGCTTGAATGATGCAAACTTTCTTTTTTTTTTTTTTTTTTCTTTTATCCTTTAAAAAAAGGTTATGCATGTGGTAAAAAGGCTAAAAATCTCACAAAAGATGAAAAAAAAAAGAGATGATATTAGAAACCTTAAAAGATATTACGGAATCAGTAGTTTTCAAATAGTTTAGTATTGATCCCCTATATTTCCTGGACTCTATAGTCTTTACATTTTTTTGGGTCACTGAACTCTTTAATTATCAAACTCATGTTGACACTTCATGGTCCCTAAATAGGTATGAGATATGTGTTTGGCATTTTCTTATTTTGTAATATTGCTATATAGTTTTTCTAAGAAAAAGGAAAAGGTAGAAGAGAAGAAACGTATTAAGAGGCAGCATTTCACTTAGATGGGGAAAAAGTGAAAAGTAAACAATTGCAAAGAATAAGAAGGAAGATAGAATATAGGTGTAGTAAATGAACTTATAACCGTGTCAAAGTAATCAAATCCAAAATTTTGGACACTTTTTAGCCAAGTCCTCTTATTCCATAATTTGTAATAATAAGTACAATTTCTTGTTTCTTGTTAGAAAATTAATAAAAATAAAAATAAAAATAATAGAAAAGGCAAAATCACAAGTACATATTTTATTTTATTTTGTTTCATTTTAAATGAGTTACTTGTGAGATATATGGGATGTATTAGTTCGACCAGCAGGGTGTTTGGTTTTGTTGTCTTTATTCCAGTTAGGTCTTATCAATGCAGATTCTTGAACCCTCTAAGGAAGTGGCATTGCAACTCATTGAATCTGGTCGTCAGAATTATCTAACGAGGAAATTGGGCATGGACATGTTAAGGTTGCTTGGATTGCATCATGACTATGTTTTGCTACTAGTCCAAGATGGATATTATCTTGAAGCTTTGCGCTATGCACGCAAGCATAAGGTAAGTACTCATTGCGTTTCTTATCAGACCTATACTGTGGGTTTCTATTTGGCAGGCTCTGCAATATTCATATTTGCATAACTGGTTTTGCCGAGTTGTCACACTTTTCAAGAAAAAAAATGATGGTAAAGCATCTCAGGAAACTTTATTGCAACATATTATTCAGGAGAAAACTGTCAAAAATGACATAAAAATGTACATTCATAGTGTACAAAACCTTTATACACCATTAAGTCTCTTTATTAAATCATATATACATGATTTAAGGTAATCTGATAGTATATAAAGATGATGTACACTGCAAATGTCAATGTTGCATTACTCTATTCACAATACATGACTATGTTCCTTTAAAATGATACCAAATAACAGTTCTAGAAAGGATGTTGTGGTTTAGTCTAAAGTGTGACATCAGTTTTGCATGTTTCACTGCCTGTTTTCTGTTTCTGTGCCTTCGGAGATATCTTTCAATCAGTGCTGTTTATTAGAACTTCTGATGTTAAAAACATATGAAGCTGCATGACCTTAAACAGAACACAACTCATTGCAACCAGTTCCTTTACTCTTTCTTAGAACTTCTGACATTAGAAAGTATGAAACTGTTTGACCCCTAACTGGAACATCTGTCACATTGCAGGTCAATACAGTCCGACCTTCCTTATTTCTTGAGGCAGCATTTGCTTCTAATGATTTACAACATCTAGCGGCAGTATTGAGGTTTTTCTCTGACTTTATCCCTGGCTTCAAGAACACATCAGATCACAGCACATATTGCCGCATTCTGAGTGAGATGAACACATCTTTAGCTGCTTGAGGCACTTGCATATAAATTAATCTTAGATGCTGAAAAACTGATATCTGATTCCATCAGTGAGTTCATAGAGAACTTTTGGATTGTTTTACTATGTTGCAGGTACAACAGAAATTTAGTTCTTACAAAATAGTCGAATTAAATAGCAGTCAGGAAGAGTAAGATTTTGATGTTGAGATGTTTTCCCCAAATGAATGGGCGGATTTTAAATTTCCTGTTGTAAAATTCTTATAAGAAGTGTGCAACAGATCCCAAAAGCCCAAAATGCTGAAGTGACAAGAAAGCAATCTAAAGCAAATTTGGTGCTGTTGTAGAATATTCAGACATTGCAAATGCTCGCGTATAAACTATACAATTAGATTATGTAAGGAATACAACAGAACCCCTTTGCCATTTTTCTTTCAAATTAAAGTTGGAGCTTGCAACGTTAGCAAGGTTAATTGTAATGTTATGTTTGTAAAATCCTTGTAGCCCTGATAAGTTCAATGCTACCCACAATAAATCTCCTTGATAACTTTTTTTTTTTATTTAATCTTCAAATCTATGGTAATGTAGGCTCAGGCTGCATGTGGTTCATAATTTGAAAATGGGAATGTAATTGCAAAAACGTAAACCTTGGAATACAATTCAAAAACACAAACAATCTGGTTAACTCGTTGACAAGAAAGTAGAAAACTGTTCTTAAAATCTTTACAATTAAACAAGTTTTTGATGGATCAGAAATTTTAGATGCAAAAAATTTTGCTAGAATCATGTATTAAACGGGAGCTTACTCTTTCAGCTCGTGGCCGAAGAGCGTTGGAAATGGCCACTTGGGAAGTACTTGGTCACAATGATATGCAAGGCCATTAATTTATTTTCACTTTTACCTAGTTGACATCAGTTGTGAGCCCACCTTTGAAATCTTTTCTTAGTTTGGTAGCCTGGCGTGTTATAAATCAAATCAACCATGAATCATCATGCATGACATGATTTCTTGAATCTAGTCCAACAAGAATGAAAGGGAAGAGAGGGAGAGAGAATGATGAGGCCTACTTTTTTAAGTGTAACCTGCCCTTGATGAGGTGATAGCCAATATGTGTAGTTGAACATATGTGAGTATATTTCTGCAATTTAAGAAAGCTGGTGGCTTAGATTGTGGTTGGAAAGAGAAGGATCCAAGGCTAAAACAATAGAAGTAGGTCCCAGTGGGCAGGAATGATGAAGCCTCGTAAGACAAAAGAAAAGTTGGAAAACTACCCTCCACCTCAAAATACTTGGCTTTATTGGCCAAAATGATAGACTTGAAGGGTTTTTTTTTTTTTTTTCTGGCCAAATACCCAATTACATGTCCAATAAATATCTATATATGCATATAAATTGTTAATTTGACTATTACAATTATATATATACATACATGTGCATTACTCACAATCACATTTACGAGACAAAATGATAATTTATTAGATAAAAAAATTATCAAAACAATTTTTTGTTGCTTGATATTAAGAAAACAAACAATTTTAAAAAATCATAATAAACCTTCTTTTAAAATTTTTATTTTTAAATTATATTCACGTTTTCTGATTACAAACTAAATACAGTTTAGCATGAGCCACCAAACTTAAAAGTAAAATAGATATTTTAGTATGAACATAGCCCAAATGGTCAAAAGCTTAGAGATACCCTATTAGATATAATATCAAATTTTATTGACTTTGCAAAACATAAATTTGGAGAGGTCATTGGCTTTACTAACATTTGAAGTCTTCAGCAGACCCAAAAGCAAAGTGTAACTAGATCAATGATAAATTGGCTGGTGTTGATTTGTGTTGGACCTGAAGAAAAGGGACCCGCTTTGGCTATTAAATAAGGCAGCAGGCCATCTGTCATTATATTATAGGCCTTTCTTTTTTTATTTTATTTTTTCTTAATGAAGCTTTCTCTTGCTGTTGAGGTAGAAAAGAAAAATTATTGAAATGGTTGCACCAACTTTTCAAGTCTTCTGTGTATAGCCATCTAATTTCTCACCAAACTTCATAATTATGAGGGACCCATTTCATGGTTAAGTTTGAAAACTACACTTTGAGATTGCATTGACCTATTTAGACCTTTCAGCATCCATTAAAATAAAATAAAATAAAATGATTAAGTTCATAGTGTGGCATCATATAATGTAAATAAAAGTGTTCTAAAATTTTATTCTTTTGGAATGTGAAATTTTATTTACTAAAAGATTTTTTTTTACAGTTTTATTATATATATATATATATATATATATATAAATATATATACTTATTACCCTTTTATTAGGTTCTCCCTGATCTTTTAGTATTTATTCTCATTGTCTTATCTTCACCAATAATATAAAAAAAAAAACTTTAAAAGTGATGAAAATCATCATTAATAACAATTTTTTATATACTTTTGGTGAAGGTCAGTAGATTAAAAAAATAATCATAGCGAAAGATTAAAAAAAAACAATAATAACGACAATTCAAGTTACAGGTGAAGGTCAGTAGATAAGTTATTCCATTATAAACTAAGATGTTAAATGATTAAACCTGTTCCCTATATTATAATAGTAATAGTAATTAAAGATAAAATTTCAGTGTCAGCCAGGCATGTGGTAACTTTTATAAGCAACCCACATAAAGTAGCTGACCAAAGGGATGAGAGGTCATAAGGGACCA
>JAJIYU010010382.1:0-16184 GCA_030144865.1 Tinospora cordifolia | reverse complement strand
TTGTAAAGTAGCATGGACCCAACCCACATATTGGTTAAGTCCACTGTCAAAAAGAACGGTGGTTAGGTCCAACACTCAAATCAAAGAAACATGGGGGTTGGGGTGTTACAACAACTTACACAATCTAAATGCTTGAAACACCTTAATGCTTGAAAGTGGTTGAAATATGTATGTGTTAATGTCTTGAATATGAGGATAGCTTTGTGTTCACTCTTCCTTTAACATTTTTTAGGAATTTGAAATTGTGAAGAAGAATGTGGGACGCCTCCCTTTTAGAGTCCTTTTATCTTGAAATTTTCTATGTAGGGCATGTTTGCCCACTTGTGTCTATAATTCTGTTGTAGATATTTTTATTTTTATGTACTCTTCTTTATCATTAAATAAAGAGTATGAACTTCTTTTTATCTCCTATAATGTAGCCTTGTACATTTTTTAAGGCATGGGATATTGGGATTAGAAAGTCAAGTATGGGTCACTTGTAAAGTAACACCGGCCTGGTCTACCAACTGGTTAAGTCCATTGTCTAAATGGGTAAGTCCATTGACTAAATGGTTAAGTCCAATTAAGAACACAGGGGTCGGGGTGTTACACCACAACCACAGGTACCTGAACCTATTTCGTTTCCACCACCAACACCAGTATCACAAGAACATTAGAGGAACCAAGAAGAGCAGGAGGATGGAAAACAAATGAACTCCTGATAGATTTACAAAAGCTTAACCCTCCATCCTTTGATGGTACTTAGATCTGCATCTAAGCCGACCACTGGAACCAAGAGATGGAAGAACTATTGAACGTACTGAAGGTGATTGACACATGACGAGTGGTACTAGCCACACACCATTCCAAGAGACCATCCTGAGGATGGTGGAAAATGATGCAGTTGGACCCCGATACTGAGACCTAGGCAATGAACTGGGAGGAGTTTAAGGAGCGCTTCTACAAAAAGTTTTTCCCTGAAGCAACCCTTCAAAAACTTCAGGATGAGTTTGTCAAGTTAAACCAAAGAGACCTGACTGTGACGGAGTACGAGAGGAAGTTCATAAAGTTAGCCAAGTTCTCTCCAAATATGATCAGGGGGGAAAGAATGGAGGCTATTAGGTTTGCGCAGGGTCTCAAAATTGAGATCCGGAAGGTGCTTATGGCATTGGACCTCTAAACCTACAAGGAGGTTGTTGAACGAGTTCTAATTTTAGAGTAGGAACTCAACTGAGAAAAAAGGTTGAGAGGAACAAATAAGCGACTTGGGAATGAAAAGAACGAACAACAGGCCCACAAGAAAAACAAGAATGGTAAGGCCCCACAGAGACAAGGGCAGAATAAGAGAAAGGCAAGGGAACAGGCAAAAAAGTTTGTGTTGTGTTACCTATGCAGACAGAGGGGCCATCTTGCTAAAGACTATCCGACTGCACCAGCCCAGGCTCCCCAGCAGCAGTAACCACAAAATGCTCAGGGACGAGGCCTCAAGCCAAACCTTAGAACCAGAATGCAAATCAGGGGCAGAACAAGGGTCGTGGTCAAAATGTTTGTGGTTGAGGCCCAGGCAGACTAGGTTATCGCAGTAGAAAGTACATTCATATTGTTTAATGTTGCTGTAAGATTGTTATTTGATTCAGGTGCCTCAAAATCCTTTATCTCTGAATAACTAGCTAATAGGTTACAACTTGTGATGAAAACATTACCCATAACTTTGAATGCGTCCACAACAATAGGGACCACTGTGACTTCAAAAAGAATGTGTAGTTGTGATCTAAGGTTTGGAGATAAACCTTTAATAGTTGACCTATGCACCCTACCTTTTTATGGCTATGTTGTAATCCTGGGGATGGACTAGTTAGACCAGTATCAAGCCAAGATAGATTGTCCTAAGAAACAGGTAACCATAACCTTACCTTCTAGGGAAACCTTCAAAATCAACGGGGATATGCGAAAACTATCGAGGAGTCCAACCATAACCTTGTTGAACTGTCTGAGGTAAACGAATCAGTTCAAGGAACTCACTGAAGAAGAGCTAACTAACCTAAATAGAATACAAGACCTAGTCGTGGTTAGTGAGTACAAGGATGTGTTCCTAGACGAATTACCAGGACTACCACCAACAAAGGAGTTAGATGTCAAAATTGAACTTTATCCTGGAACCAACCCTATAGCCATACCTCCGCATAAAATGGTGCCAGTAGAATTGGTTAAGTTAAAGGCCCAACTAGACGAGCTGAAAGAGAAAGGGTTCATCAGGCCAAGTGAACCACCCTGGGGAGCTCCAGTATTGTTCGTAAAAAAGAAAATTGGTTCCATTAGACTATGTGTCGATTATCGAAAGCTAAACCAAGCGACAGTGAACCATTAGAAGAGTTATGCTGACAAGAGGAGATGACCATTAGAGTTTCAAGTTGGGGACAAAGTGTTCCTAAGAGTCAAACCTCAAAAGGGCATCAAGAGGTTCAGATTCAAAGGGAAGTTGTCTCCTAGGTTTGTTGGACCCTTTGAAATACTTCGAAGGATCGAAGAATGCGCTTATGAGTTGGACCTACCAAACCAGATGACTTCAGCTCATAACGTATTCCATGCATCTTGTTAAGGAAGTTCGAATCTTCCCATTCACATCATCCATTGGGAGGAAATAACTATCCAAGATGATGCTACTTACGAGGAAACAATAGTCAAAATCCTCAACCACAAGGCACAAAGTCTAAGAACGAAGGACATTCCAAAAGTGCTATGCAAACATCACGGGGTGGAAGAAGCCACCTGAGAACTAGAAAGCAAAATAAAGAAAAAGTATCTACACCATTTCAATAGAAATCCATAACTATGTGCAAATTTCGAGGATGAAATTTTTGTAAGGAGGGTAGGTTGTAATACCTTGAAAACTCGATACCAGATTAAATGAAATTCAAGGTCCATTCAGTAAAATTTGGGTGCAAAACAAAAATCGAGCTCATTTCAGGGCTAAATTTGGCAGGTTCTAAAACTCTCATTTAGTGACCTTTAAGAATCCAAAATCACCTGAAATGAAGCAAAGTGACTTAAACCGGCTAATTGAATAACATATCCAAAAATCAGCTCAATTGGTCAAGATTAGGACTCTCATTTGTCAAACACCCTTCAGAGGTTTAAATTAGAAAAAAAGTGGCATTTAAGGTACTTCGAGGACTCATAATGACCCAAAATTTCGATGGAATAAACTAACAAGACACACAAAATATCCAAAAATTAGGACAATTGGCCAAGATTCGGGTGAGTACCTTCAGTGGGCTCTAAATAAGGAAGGTTTCTAAAGAAAATCACCTTGGGCCAAACTATACCTAAAAATTTGTGTCTTGATCATGTGATTCCAAAACTATAGGTTATACACCTAAATTCCTAATGATTAGGAGATATTAAATTTTATGAAATTCATGTGAACCCATGAAGGCATGGCCACACAAAGTATGTGCAAGTCAAATGGGTGGAACGCCATGATCGGGTGCACTCCCACCCTACCCAACCACCATGGGACGTCTTCCCTTATTTTATTTCATGAAACATGATCTAATGTACCACACAAGTGATTCAGTACACCACCCATATGAGATGTCCCACCTAGGATTTGAAAATCCATGAAGAGTGATTCCATACACCAAGCTAAGTGATCATGTGCTCCATGCCTCACCTAAGCAAAACAGGTCCAACAATGTACATGTGTGTGTGCACACATGTAAATTAACCTTATTAGAAAGGTTTGAAATCTAAATTGATGCTCACTTATAAATCCTAGCCGTCACCCCTACACAAGAAACCAGAATAGAAAGTATATAAAAGGGGATCTAGCCATGACACCAAGATTGGATGCCTTTCGCTAATAAAAACGTCACCTTTGCTCAAGCCTAGATTAGAGAGTTTCCTTAAGGATAAGATTTGAATATCAGAATATGATTGGTGCCTCTCATGTTGTGATACTATGCTTACTTGGTATGACATCCAAAAGAGAAGAAGAGAAACATGCCTTATTTGCCTTGTGTGATGAACAAGCAAGAGAACCAAAGTAGAAGGTTCTAAGAGAATATTCTCTCTTACAATGGGACGTTCAAAATGGTTATAGAAGGGTTCCAGAATGAATAGATCTTCTGAATTTGAATTAGAATTAAGCTAAAGAATATTCCTATATGCCATAAGAAAATTGGCAAGTTTAGCAATCCTTGTGCATACTTACCATGTCTCTCTTTTAGTGTTTGGAAACTTGCTCAAAAGTGAAAAGTTGTCTATGCTTCCCAAGCTACCCTAGGATGTCCTCCTTGGCCCTTGAAAAAAACTATAAATACCCCCTTATGTTGCTCACAATCCCTCATTCCAAGAATAAGAGAGAATCCTCCCTATTGTGTTCTCAAACTTCTTCTTCTTTTTCTTCTCTCTTCTCAATTTTTCTTTTGTGCATAAGTGAGAGACTTTTAGTTTTAGTATTTAGTGATTAGTGGAGAGTTGTTTTGCTGAGATTCGGAAGTGTTAAAGAAAAGGGAACCTCTGCTGAAATTTTTGGCCAAACATCTCTTAAGGTGGAAGTTGTTTCTCTTAAATATCTTTTTCTTGTTTAAACCAATAGCATGTTTATTCTATTTTTTTTTTAGATTTTTTTTTCTGAAATTCATTTAGTATTTCAGTTTTCAGTATTTGTGCATGTTTTTAGTTTGATTTCATTCATATCCATGTATGCATGATGAACGTCCCTTGCTAATACCATGTTTTTAGGGATTGTCTAAATGCTTGATGCATATAGTGAATGGTAATTGTTTTGTTCTATGAAATTCTAAATTTATTTTTAGTTTAATTCCATATTCTGAAATTTTTATGTATATTTTATGATTATGGGATTTAATATGAAAATATGGTGATATTAACCACGTACCATCATAATAGACACATGGTTGCTATGGGTGTTCTCTTCTTATGATTAGTTCATAAGGTTTGTAATACCTAAGTGATTGGTTGGTGGGTTTGAGTCCTTAAGTCTAAAGTCCAATGAAAATGACTAAGCAAGGTCATTTTTCACTCTAAGGAGTCACTTATTCCGAACATCATGAGTTGAAAAACTCTGTTGGTCTAAGTTTCAACTTTACACAACTTGATGCTTGAAACGCCTAATGTTTGTTAGTGCTTGAATTATAAATGTGTTAGTGATTTGAATATGAAAATAGTTATTTGAGATCTACCGAGCTTAGTGTTCATCCTTTCTGTAATATTTTTAGGAAGTTGAATATACAAGGACTTGGGACATCTCTTTTGATTTTATCTAGAAAATTTCTACGTAGGGAATGTTTGCCCAGTTTTGTTATGAATTACGTTGTAACCATTTAAGTTGAAAGTTACGAAATTTTTATAATTCAATAAAAATTTAGAATTTTCGTTATCTCTTATAATGTGGCCTTGTTTAAATTTAGTTGGGTTATGTACTTTTATTTTGCATTTAAGGCATGACATAATGGGAATAGAAAGTCAAATGTGCGTCACTTGTAACGTAACACCGGGCTCGGCCCGCCTTGTGGTTAAGTTGACTATTTCAACAACTATTTCACCAGTAGTTAAGTCCAAACACTCATAGAAAGGATACAGGGGTCGGGATGTTACATTCCTACCCTGAAAATCTTTTTTTTTATTCCCTTTCAAAACTAATAATCGATGCTTAAATTTGTTACGCATTCAAAACCAACATTCAATCTCTCAAATACCAAGATTAGTGCTCCAAAATCACCCATTAAACATAAAAAATAAACCCACCATGTTTCAAAGCATTCTTAACGTTGAAACCCCTTTTCGAAATGAAGTTTTGATGTTTCGCCAGAGAGTTTGAAGTGGTTGTTGATGAGGCGTTCTTTATGTTTTCACAGCTAAGATCATGGAGAAAAACATCAATGGCAGCTGCGCATATAGGGGTCAGTGACTGTGGTTCGTTCTAGGGTTCTCTTATGCACAGAATGGAATCTAGGGCATCGAAAACATCACAACAAGGTCCAAAATGGTTTCTGCATGAAGGTGGACCAGATCTAGGGCATTACTATGAAAAAAATGCAGCTCCCTTCCTCTTTGTTCTTCGTCTTCGTCGCATGACCAAATCACACCAACAATAGAGTTGGTTTTCATTCTTTCTTCTCACCAAAATTGCAAAACACGCAGCTGCGATTTTGTTTTGTTTCGCACAACTGTGATTCCTCTTCTTCAGTGTGTCTTTTTCTTCTTCACGAACAGGAATGCAGCAGCTGGTTTTCTTCTTCCTCATGGACCAACAAACACATAAATTTTAGATCTGAAATTTCTTCTCCTTCGTCCGGCGGCAGCAAAGCTTCTACCCCTATTCTTTGTTCATCCAAAGGAGCAACACTTGGCGTTCTTCTCCTTCTTTCGACAGCAACAACAAGGACATGGTTGTAGATCTGGTTTGTTCTCCTTCTTTTACGGCCGAACGAACCAGCAACAACAGCTCGTGCCTTCATCTTCGTTTGGACGAACAACAACACACTTCTTCTTCTTCTTCTTCATGTGAGTAGATGTAGCAGCAACACCAGAAATTTTTGGTTTTATTCTTCTTCATCTCCCTTGTCATTGCCAGCAAAACAATAGCAACAACAACTGCTTCTTCATTCTTCAATAATAGCATGCACAACAACTTCGTTCTCCTTCGTGCCCCTTTTTTTTCATTCCTTCTTTGCGAAGCTACTATAACTTCCTTTCCTATAGTATAACTTCCTTTCCTATAGTATTCTTGTCTATTTATTTATTTTTGATGATTATCTATTTTTTCCAACTAATCTTTGTTCTTTTGGTTCTTGCCCTAAATTGTGGAAAAGCAAGTGTTTCATTTTTTTTTCTTTGTTTCAATCAATCAATATTTGATTTCGTTTCTTGATAAATTGATTATAAATATATATATTTTAATCATGACATGTACCATTAGAAAAATTTTGGGTATTACAACCTATTCCCTTTAAAAGAATTTTGTCCTTGAAATTTAAAAGAAAAAGGTACATGTATGATGTTGTCTTGTCAGGTGTTCCTAGTGAAGAGAGCTGGGTATTTAGTTCATATCTCACTTTCCAATTCCCAGGTTGCTTCCTCCAGATCATGATATCTCCATAAAACCTTGACTAGCAGAATGTCTTTGGTTCTGAGACTCTACACCTTATGATCTAATATTTTGATTGTTGGTACCTCATAAGTTGCATTGTCTCGAAGTGCGACTTCCTCCCAATGTATGATATGTGATGGGTTTGGTTCGTATTTTTACAACATCGATACATGAAATACATTATGCACTGAGGACATTCAGTTTGGCAAGTCCATCTAGTAGGCACATTCATTAACCTGTCTAAGTATCTCAAACGGACCAGTAAATCTCGATGCCAACTTTCCCTTGATTTCAAACCTCTTAATCCCCTTTTATTAGCTGATCTTCAAGAACACTATGTCGCCCAACTGAAATTCTAAAGGTCTTCTTCTCTTGTCTGTGTAGCTCTTCTATCTACTCTGAGCTATAGCTAGCCTCTTTTGAATCTACTTTACCTGAGTGGTCATCTCCTCTAAGAATTTCGATCCTGTAAGTACCCGATCCTCGAAGTCTGCCCAACAGATGGTGATCTACAGGGTCTACCATAGAACACTTCATATGGAGCCATTTTTATGCTCACCTAATAAATGTTATGTAATACCCCAGAATTTTGTAAATTAATTTCAAAGATTTTAATAAAATTTTGGGTGCAAATTGTGGGTTGGCACATGAAAAATAAAATATATTAGAGATATAGTAAAAATTAAGCAAATAAGACCTTAATTTGATAATTAAATGAAAATTAAGGTTTAGTAGAATTAATTATGAAATTTAAGGAATTACTTAAAAAATAAATAGAAATAAAGTATATGCACATATTGGCTAATATGTGAATGAATAAGGTGCGTGTTAGCATAATAAATGTTAATACTACATATTATGGGAATATGTACATAGAAAATTTATATAATTAAATAAAAATATAGTGTAAATGTATTTATTAAAAATAAATAAAGCATTATTAGTGCATAATTACATAAATTATTATTTAAAAATGAAATATGAAATAAATAAAAATACATAGAAATGAAAAATATAGATTATTTAATTATTGGCATTAAAAATATTAAGGAAATAGAAAAATATAAAATAAATGCAATATTAAATAATTAGAAAGGAAAAAATATTAGCAAATCATCAAAATAGAAAGGAATATACAAGAAAATCAAGTTTTTATCAATTAGGAAGTGTCTCATTGGCAAAATTCAGACAATAACATTATTAGAAAGCAATTTGGTCATTATAAACTGCATCTAATGGTCCAAAACGAATCTGTAAAATCCAACGAATGAGATTGAAGTCCAAAACGGCACTCAGGATCACCGAATCACTGAAATCCAACGGTCCAAAATCAATCCATCTGATCTACGGTCTGATTGTGTTTCGTTGATCGCGAAAGTACAGCAATCGAGGAAAATCCAACGGCCAGAATCTGTAATCTCGATCTGATGATCATTGCGTGCTGCAATAGAGGTTCATCAGACGATCGGGATTGAAGGCGCAATCGTTAATCGCGAACACACAGCGATCGAGGTTGATCTAACGGTCTAAATCAAAGTCGTTTTCTTTGATCGCGACGTGCGTGTCTCGAGGACGATCCGACCATCTAGAGCAAACTCGTTAATCGGAGATCGCGAACCAACACCGCGCTCGAGGAAATCGAACGGTTCAGATTAACGAATCTCTATCAATCGAAGATCAAACACTATTCTCGAGGAAAATCTAACGACTCCGATGCAACCCGCCAGATCGAAGATCTGATTGATTGAGCACGATCCGACGGTCAAGATCGTTTGCTCTGAATTAAATAACCAAAAATCCGAATTAAATCAATAAAAATACTTCAAAAATCCAAAAATTGGTTTCTAAATCCCAAAAATTTCCAAAAAAAATCACTTGCTAATCTCTTGTGCTTGGGGGTCACGAAATTTTGAAATATTAGCAAGTTTCTTACAATGAGAGCACCACAAACTTGTCATTCTATACACTTTTGAAACCTATATAAACCCCCCATGCTCACACTTCAACTTATCCCAAGAAACAAGAGTTGAATTGTCATCTTATTCTCTAAGCCCTCTTCTTGGCTCCCCTTCTCACTTTCTTTTCCCTCCTGTGTGTGAGAAGTTCATTGGGTTGGGAATTGGTTTTGGGTGATTCTCTTGGTGTTTGAGCTTTGAGAGCCATTGCTTCAACTTTGGGGAAAAAACAACACAAGGTGGAAGTGATTTCTCTTACACCCCTTTTTCTTATTCAAAGTTCTAGCATGTTCATTGTGTGTATGGTTTTAAAATCAAAAGGTTTTCAGTTCTAGCATTCTAAAATAATTTTCAGTTTTAGATTTGATTCATATTTGAATTTATGCATGCATATTGATCATGCCATGCCTAGTATCATGTTTAGGTTTCATTTCAATATGTGATGCATGATTGTGAGTGCTCCATGATTAAATTTTCAGTTTGATCATATGCTGAATTTATTTATTTTAGTCTCATGTTCTGAAATTTATTTTATGATTCTAGAATATGTGATTAACAAAGATAATGGTCATAATAACCACATACCATCATAGCTCACATGTGGGGTGCTATGGATGTTCTTTTCATATGATTAGTTCATATGGTTTTAAGACCAAAGTACTTGGTCGGTGGGTAATGTCCCTTGAAGTCCAAAAGTCCAATGAAATTGGCTATGAAAAGCCACATTTATTCTAAGGTGGTACTTTGTTAAGAACATCAAGGACTTCAAAAACCCTTTTGGCCCAAATTACAACTTTAAACAATTGGTTGTTTGAAACGCCTAATGTATGCAAGTGTTTGAATTATGGATGTGCTATTGTTTTGAGTTTGAAAAATGGTTGCTTGATAAAGATCTACTGAGCTATGTGTTTACCCCTTCCTCTTTTATTTTTCAGGAAATTAAATTATGAAGGCTATGAAAATTAGATAGTATTTGATTTAGTAAGTTTCTTTTTTCTTAAAAGTTTCCTTTCATTGTAAGGGCATATTGCCCAATTTTGAATAAGACTTCTGCTGAAAGTTAGTATTTCTATTTTGAGATTATTGATCAACAATGTAATAGTTTACAAAGTTATGTACTTTCTTTTATTAATACAGAAGTTGAATTTTTTTTTACCTTTAATTGCCTTGATTTTATTAAATGTGAATTTGTACTGTTGAATTTATTCTAAGGCATGCGGTATTGAAAAATAGAAAGTCATGTGTGTGTCACTTGTAAAGTAACATGACCCAACCCGCCAATTAGTTAAGTCTACCGTCAAAATAATGGTGGTATGTCCAAAACTCAAAGGATGTGGGGATTGGGGTGTTACATGTTATTATACGTGAACTCTGCCAAGTGTACATACTTGCTCCAGTTGCCCTTGAATCAAGGACACAAGCCCTCAACATATCTTCTAATATTTGAATGACCCTCTCCGATTGCCCATCGATCTGAGGATAGAACGTTGTGCTCATGGTAAGTATGCTCCCTAAATCTTTCTGCAAACTCTGCCAGAACTAAGAAGTGAACCTAGAATCTCTGTCAGACATGATGGCCTTAGGAACACCACGGAGTTTTACGATTCCCTTGACATATAACTTTCCAAGTTTTCTAATGGGTTCTATAGATTAAATGGGTAAGAAATGAGCTACCTTCGTCAAATGATCCACAATCATCCATACTGTGCCTTCCCTATTCTGACTCCTCGGCAAGCCGCTAACAAAGTCTATTGTAATATTGTCCGACTTCCATTCTAGTATTGAAAGTGGTTGCAACATCCCTGAAGGTTTTTTGTGTTCGACCTTTACTTGCTGACAAATCAAACATCTTGAGACATACCTAGCTATGTCCCTCTTCATACCCCTTCATTAGTAAGTCTTCTTGAGATTCTGGTACATCTTGTCACCACCAGGATGCATTGTATGCTTAGTCTGATGAGCCTCATCCAATACTATTCTCCTGCTCTGTCCATCCCCTGGCTCACATATCCTATTCCCAAGCCTTAGCATATCCTGTGCATCAATTCTAAAATCTGTATGCTTGCCTTATTTAACACCCTCTGTAAGATCAACAATCTAATTGTCACTTTTTTGTTCGTCTCTAATTTGGTGTAATAGGTCTGGTTGGAAAATCATAGCATACAAATATGTTTGTTTCTCATCTTATGTAATACCCAATTTATATTCACTAATTAACTGTTACATCTGTCCTCTTTCCTCATCCTTCTTGCTAATTTTTTTGCTAAGTGCATCGGCCACCATATTGGCCTTGCTCGAATGGTAGTGCAGCTGAAAATTATAGTCTTTCGAAAATTCTACCCACCTTCTTTACCTCAAGTTTAATTCTTTTTGAGTATAAACGTATTTCAGGCTCTTATGATATAAAAATAGATCAAAACTCTCCTTGTAGAGGTAGTGTCTCCAAATCTTCAGTGCGAACACAATCACTGTCAATTCTAGATCATGGGTAGGGTAGTTCTGTTCATGGGTCTTCAATTGTCTTTAAGCATAAGCTACTACTTTTCTGTCTTGCATCAACACTGTGCCTAATACAATCAGTAAAGCATCAATGTATAGAGTGTACCTCACACCATAAGTAGGCGTGACTAGAACAGGTGCTAAAGTTAACCTTTTTTTTCAATTCTTGGAATGTCGGTTCACACTTATCATTCCAAATGAATTTCTCTCCCTTTCTGGTCAACTTAGTCATTAGTCCAGCCAATTTTGAGAAATCTTGGATGAATTGGCGGTAGTATCCAACCAAACCTAGGAAGCTTCTAATTTCTATAATAGTCGTAGGTTGCTTCTAGTTTGATACCGCCTCTACTTTTTTAGGGTTTCTAATATCCCTTCAGCGAAAACCACGTGGCCATGGAACTTGACCCTTCTCATCCAAAACTCACATTTGCTAAGTTTGACATATAATTCATTTCTTTGCAGTACTTCCAAGACGATATGCAAATGTTCCACGTACTCAAACTCTAATCTAGAGTAGATCAGGATGTCATCCACAAATACCATGACAAACCAATCTAGGTACTGTCTAAAGACTCTGTTCATCAGATCCATAAATGCGGCTGGCGCATTGGTCAAACCAAACGGCATCACTGTGAACTCAAAATGCCCGCATCGAGTTCTAAAAGTTGTATTGTATATGTCAGACTCTCTGATCCTTAGCTCTCTAATGCTTAGCTAATGATACCATGATCTAAGATCAATCTTGAAGTGAGTGGCTCCTCTTAACTGATCAAAAAGGTCTTTTATTCTGGGCAACAGATATTTGTTCTTTATCGTTGCCTGGTTCAACTTTCAATAGTCTACACAAAGCCTCATGGATCTGTCCTTTTTCTTTACAAATAGCACTAGAGCTCCCCATGGTGACTTATTGGGTTTGATAAAACCTTTCTTGCAGAGCTTGTCCAACTGTGTCTTCAGCTCTATTAATTCTACTAGCACCATTCTCTAGGACAGAATGGCTATGGGTTTAGTGCCTGGATGCAGCTCTATCTTGAACTCTAATTGTCTATGTCGTGGGAGTCCAAGTAGATCTTCTGGGAACACATCTGTGTATTCTTGTACCATAGGTATCTCCTGTATCTATTTAAGCCTCTCTGCATCATCTTCTATCAACTGTCTGATGTCCTCTTTTTCTGTTTAATAGCATGTAGCATAGCTCTCATCAGATTTCTTGGCAATTTCTGAATATCCCCATTTATTTTCAATATCTCACAAATGGTAATATTACCATCACCCTGCGTTTCTGACAGTTTATCTATGCCTGATATTGGGTCAACCAGTCCATTCTCAATATCACATCATATCCATTAAAATGGAGTGCACAGAGATCAGCTGAAATTAGCTTATCCCCAAACCTGAGTTCGCACCTACAATACTTCTTTGAACTCACATTAGCCCCTATGGGCGTTGCTACATCCAATGTTACAGCCAATGGGTTTGTCACTAACTGCAGTCTATTCATTAGGTTTTCAAAAATAAATGATCTTGTGGCACCCGAATCAAACAAAACCTATACAGCAGCACCAAACAACAATAATGTACCTTCCACTACAGGATTGGGGTCGGTTTGAGTGTCTACAGCATATAGTCTTGCTTGGTTTCTATGTGGTGGTTGTGGCTATGTCTGCTGCCTCTACTACGGGCGATTACCCTATCCACGGGTCTACTACTGATGCTACTGCTGGGGTGTTGGAGTCTGTGCTATGGTATGACAATATTTTGCAATGTACACTTGCTAATTGCATGTATAACACAGCCTTTGCTTCTAGCCTGGTCCTTTTGATAATCTCTGGCATGGTCGGGTCGAGCCTCTTATGTCCGTAGCTATCGCTGAGGCTGAGGTGCTCTACGCCCCTCCTGTCTACTCAGTCTCTTCTGTGAAGGTCTTGCAACCTACTTTGACCCGGTCCTTTTCTTACCTCTAAAAGGCTGCTCAAACTCTAGGTCTTTTTCCACGATCTATGCCCTCTCCACGGCATCCATCAAGGTTGACAACTTAAGCAGTGCCAAAATCTTTCTTATCTCCACTTTCAAACCCTCAATAAAATGATTCGCCTTGGAATGCTCATCAATGATCAAAGTAGGAGCAACTATGGCTAACTCTGTAAATCGTTGCTCATACTTTGTGACCGTCATGGTCCTATGCTTCAAGTTGACAAACTCTAACTACAGCTGTCTCTTTCTTGCAATGGAAAAAAAAAACTTATTATAGGACCTTTTCTTGAAAGCCTCCCAATTCATGACATATGATCAACGCTGGGGTCGTTCACAATCATCTCCCACCAATGGTTGGTTGGCCCTACCAACTGATGCACTGTCAGTGCCACTCTCCTAGGCCCAAATGCCCCTATAGCGTCTAGTGCTTATTCATCTCTGTGAACCACCTATCGACTACCATATAATCACCATTCCCCTCAAAAGCACTAGGACATAGCTTTTGGGACTCCTCCAATAGATCCTTCTGCTCCCTATCAAACCCAACAGGCCTATTCTGTGGCATTGCTTCTTTGGAAGTAGACCCCTAATGGACCTGCGGTTGAGCCTATACTGGTGGCTCTATCGGTAACTGTGGCTGCACCTGTGGTTGTATTAGTACTGATGGTGGTGCTGATACTGATGGTTGTTGGGTCCTCATAACCTGCTCCACTTCCCCTTGCATCATCTCGGTGATGGCCTCTCGCATCAGTGTAACCACCACCGGTGCTGGTGTCATAGGAGTGCCCTCATCACTATGCCCCATCTCGACTCTATCGCTGCCTCTAGCCATACCTCTCCTGGGTCTACCTCGACCTCTCGGCATTATCTACAAGTCAAAGATTTATTTCAGCATCCAGTAGTTTAATTGTATTGAAGCAGAAAAATTTTTCAATAATAGAAAATGAAATGTAATTACATTCCTACTTCAATTTGCTATCAAAGCCCCCCTTTTTTTCAAAACTTGGATACTGTGACTTGTGATAATGTCGACTCATTTAACCCATCTATACCCTTCTCGTCATCGTGCTTCTATGTCTTTAAATTCAAGTCTCTAAGTTTTTGATTTGTTTCAATGGCCTAGGGTTTTATGCTTCTAAGTCAATAGCAATTTGTTTGTTTCTGGGTACAAGGATTCATGTATCAATACTCAAAATAATCATACTACATATATAACATACAATCACATAGCAACCAATCAAACAATGCACGCTGACATAATGGAACTAAAAATTCCATTACGGCTAATATAATTTTGACAAATCTTGGTCTCTAAGGATGACATAAGACCCACCGTACGCGACCGTCTCATACTAGTAGAATACAGTGCGTGCAAGTTTTTCCAAAGAGTCCATTCATTGACCATTATAATTTTGCAAGTGTCTTGTTCCCCAAGGCTGATGCAAGACCCACCGTATGTGATTGTCTCATACTAGTAGAATACAATGCATACAAGTTCTACCTAAGAATCGATCACTTACCATACATAGTCTATCATTCTTCGAATCTAGGATTCCTCTATACATCTAAATCTCTATGCATCCCATACTACATAGAAATAAAAAAAAAAGGATCCTCCTGAATCAATTCCTGACCCAAAACAAGTATACATTCACATTATAAGTTTTCAACTTATGTCCTAAAAGTTTTTAATTAATGATCCCACTGTAATCTTGAGACAACAACCGGTCTTTACTTAGACCTATGGTCTCTGTATTTGGCAATTCCTATTTCACTACTCAAAATTTTTTAAAACTCAGTGAAAATCAAATTCGATGACCATTTCATTCCAGTGAAAAATCTATTCCCAAAGAACTACTAACTGAGCTCTAACTTTTCCCAGCAAACTACTAACTAAGCACTGATACCCGCTTTGTAACACCCTGGCTCCCGGTCCCATGTGTCCCTCAGGCCGCGCACGGAGAAAATGTGCCCACTCAACTGGAAAAGTCGTTGTCATATCGTCTGCTAAGAGTCAGAGCGCTACTGAATTCCATCTACAACTCTCTATCTCTTTCAGTGAAACATTCCAATAAAATTTTTAATGATATTTAGATATAATTTCGAAAATAGACAATTTGTGTAACCATCATTTTATCAAGTAAATAAAATAATTTAATAAAAATATTTGGCCTGAAGGGCCCCAGTCCAACATTACATAATAGTTTTGAATTTTCAGAAGTAAATTAAAATACTTAAAGTGTCTGAAGATTTGTCAGTATAAAAAGGAAAGAAAAGGGGCACATGCCCAGTTTAGATTAAATACCGATGTTAAACAAAAGATAAAAAAAAAGACATGAGAACCTTCACAATGGGATTTCAACAAAATAGTCGAGTCTTTCGTGGTGACGGTCGACTCATACAGCTTCAAGGATCACCTGAAAAAGAAAGGGGGTGAGCTTGAGAGCCCAATTGTAACACCCCAACCCCCGTATCATTAAGCATTGGAAGCATCCACCATTTTTCTTGACGGTGGACTAAATCAAACGGCGGGCCAGGCCGGTGTTACATTACAAGCGACACACACTTGACTTTCTATTTTTCAATACCACATGCCTTAGAATAAATTCAATAGTACAATTTCACATTTAATAAAATCAAGGCATTTAAAGGTAAAGAAA
>JAJIYU010010381.1:0-16132 GCA_030144865.1 Tinospora cordifolia | reverse complement strand
AAAGAAGTAAGTAAAAGATACCTAGTTTGAAAATTAAGAATAAATTTTTCAATCAATTTGATGCAAGAGTGCAAGAGTGACATCCCTTTATACGGGTCCTTGGTTATAATTAGAAAGAGATCAAAAATTGTATGTTACACTTTGATATTAAACATTAATTAAAGGTTAAATGAAGTCAAGTAAAACATAAATTGGAGGCTAGAGAATATAAATAGGTGCTTGTCCACACATTTACAACACTTCACCTTGGATGACTCTATGGTAAGAAAATATGTTTCATTAAAACCATTACTATATACACTTAGTGAGAAAAAAATCTAGTAAAGGAAAAAAGAGTATATCGTTCCCACCATCTTTGATATAGAGTTTAATATTGTTATGATGGTCTCATTAAACATCTTGTTAGAAAAGCCCAATAGAAAAAAAATCACAATGAAGGAAAAAAGAGTATAATGCATAAACTCCTTATGAGTCTCTACATACTAATATGGTGTGACATTTCTTATATTACTTTGCTTGAGATATCCTTCAGCCAACACAATCCACTACTACGTGCAGACTTCTTAAATATTGCAGTTGGCAAGGCTATAATGAATAAATCAACAAGATTATTGTTTGATTGGATCTACTACATGTCAATTTTACCATTTGTTTGGAATTCATGTATATAGAAAAATTTTTGGTGAAATATAACTTTGTTCTATCATTTTTAATGTACCCTTCAATTAGTTTAACAATACTTGTTGCATTATCTTCACATAATAAGGTTAGAGATTTTTTTTATTAAAAATAATCTGCGTGGTTTTTGAATATTTTAAATTATGTTTCTCAACCATATGCATTCATAGCTTTCTTTATAGAATGAAAGTATTTTTAAATGATTGGAAGAAGTAGCGACCATAATTTGTTTTATTAACTTTCATGACATAACAATATCACCATAAGTGAATGCATATCCGATTTGAGAATGAGCCTTGTGAGGATCGAAGTAATGTTCAGCATGTCCTTACAAAATTAATTTTGTTCATTTTAAATAAACAAACTCGTATCAATCTTTATTTCTCGATGATAACAAAAAATGTGTTTAACACTATTTTAATATCTTTGAGTTAGAAAAGAATTAGATTTTGCAAATAACTTAACAAAATATAGTATTGTGTATTATACAATTTTCAAGATATATGAGTGCACTTATTACACTAAGATTTAGTAATTTTTTTGGATCTAATTGCTCTTTATAACTTTTATGAGATTAAAATAGATTCTTATTCACTTTAAGTGATCTAACCATTGAAAAACTCAATGGATTTCTTTTATATTTGAAAGATATTTAATTTATAATCTGAAATAAAGTTTAATTTTCTAAGATCTTTGATCTCAATTTTTTTAAGGTATTCGGATATTTTTACAATTTTTATCATGAGTTCGTACAATTTATTTAAATTGTCAACATATATAATAATTATTACAAACCTTAAAAATGATATTTTAATAAAATCATACTAGCAAAGTGGATTATTTACTTATTCTTTTTTTAGTAAATAATCATTGAGGTGTTTATACTATATGACTAGATTGTTTTAATCCATACAAAAATCCATCTAAACTCATGAAATACATACTATGAGATCTGGCTTTGATTTCATTAGTTAATACTAGGTCCTCATAAGAAACTTTGAGCTACATGTCTTGCCTTATATCTTGTAATCTTTTTTTTTACTAGCTTTATGACATTCGATGTTTGAATTATAAGTCCTAAAACTTCTCGTTTACTCAACGAGTTTAGCTCTGTTTGGATAGTTTATTTTCACTTTTATCAATCATGTCTTTGTTTACATTCATCCATTGTTTGTGGTTCAAGGTCATCATTTTAATAAATTTCAAATACATTGAAAGCACATATATCATTTAAAATAGTACTATTTGAATCTCAATTTTTTGCAACATCAAAAAATTTATTGAAATCTCGGTATTTTAAACTATATAATCCTCTTCAAGATGTGATTATTCTTTGTCAAGTTCAACTTGTTTTGGCAAATCCTTCACAAAGGATTCTTTTGCTTTCTTGGTAGTATTTTTTTCATTTATTTTTATTTTTGTCCTCCTTTTTTGAGTAAATATGTCCTTTGCACAGGGACATCAACTCTTTCAACAACATTTGTAGCTAGTACATATGATTTTGGCACCTTCTTTGTATTAGTGAATACATCAAGTAATTAATTTGTAATTTATTTCAAAGTAATGATTTTTTTAGTTTTAAGCTCACATTGATTTGTATGTTGATCATAATGTAATAAAGTTGATACAACTCAAAGAATTTCATGCTATTCCTTTTGAATTAGCTTATTACCTTGCCTTAATAGTAGTAAAATTGTTTCATCAAAGTAACAATCTACAAAACATGTTGCAAATAAAACTTTGTTAGGGGTTCAAGGTATCGTACATTTGATGGAGAGTCAAAATGAACATAAATTTTAAGTTTTCAGTATGGACCCATTTTAGTTCCACTCTTAGATAAAATGGGAACATAGGTAGCACAACAAAAATAATCAAATGCAAAATATTTAGTTGTTGGCCTAAAATGAGTTATAAACAAGAATATTTATGATATGTGGATAGCCTAAGTCAAATAAAAGATAATGCATGAGAGACTCCATGTCATCAAATTGAAGTTGATAACTTCATTTTCATGATTAAAAGTCTAGCAATTAATTGAATGTGTTTGATTAAAGATTTAGCCAAGTTATTTTGAGTAAATATATGCAAAACCATTCGTTCAATAGTAATCATTATCAACATGCAATAGTCTATAAATGCTTGAGATTTAAGTTCTTTTATATTATCAAAACGAATAGTCTTGATTGGGTTATCTACAAATTGAGCTTTTAACTTAATAATATTAGTTAAAAGTCTAACAAATGCAACATTACAAATAAAAAATAAACAAATATGTGACCACCTAGTTGATACATTTATTAAGCCACGAAGTATTTAAATAGTCTATAACTGGGCATTAATAGGTCCTCTTATGTCCCTGTAAATGTATTCTAAGAAAATTGAAGATTTTATTATGATTTTACCTAAGGATAGTTTAATTATCAATTTGCCTTGAAAACAAACACTACAATTATAATCTTAGAAAAAATAGTCCCTGAAAGGATGTCTATATGAATTTTCAATTATTCTTCGCATCATTGATAATCTTGGATGACCAAGTTGGTCGTGCTATATCATGAATGATTCAAGGTCGGTATATTTTTTTGTTTATCTGACTTTCATTTCAATATATCTTATTTAAGTAAAATACAATACAAAATATAGAGACAAGAAATTTTATGATATTTTTTTTATTTTTAGATGAAACCAAAGTAATATAGACATGTTGTCTATTATTTCATTTATGGTTTTAATATAATATCTATTTTGCCATTTATCTTTAAAATTGAGTAAATTTTTTCTTAATTTTTTAAAATATAAGGCATTGACAACATAATTATTGTTCCTCTAAACAATATATTATTTGTTCTTTTAGAGTCATTAATCAAATTTGTTGTGTTTGGTATTGTTTATACATTAGCTTCAGCTAATTTTAAATTTGAGAAATATCATTCTTTCTAAAGATTATGTATGTCATAACATAATCAACAAAATATATATCATTTTGTATGGCCATAGTTTGAACATATATCTTGATGATCCATATCAAGCTTTTATCTTCAAAGCTCTTGTTTATTTAAAGTAATCTTTTTTAGGATGAATATGATCATGTCAACATTTGTAAAATAAACTAAAAAAACGAAAGCAAAGAAAGAATAAAAAGGCAAAAGTGAAGACAAGAGAACTACTTGAAATATGAAGAAAAAAATTTTTCATTTAATATGATGCAAGATTATTAGAGTTGCACCTTTTTATATAGGCTCATAATACAATGAGAATGAGACTAAGAATTGTATATTACACCTTGCCATTAAATATGATGCATAAATTTAGTTCAAACCTAAATTGAATGTTAGAAAATATGAATAAAGAGTTCACACACACGTATATAAATTTTGGTGGAGAAAGCTGTTGCTAACCTAAATGTTTAGTATTGAGATATGTTGAGTTGTAAATTCAAATCAATCATAGCACAATTAATCCCAATTACATAAGGTCTTCGTTATATTATGTTGTGCCCTGAGTACTACACACTAATCACATCCCCACAAAGAGAAGAACATCAGGATCAAAGATTCCAAAAAAAATAATAAAAATAAAAATAAAAACAGTGACCCTCTTTGAAAGCACTAAGAGGTAAGAGGCAAGAGGCAAGAGGCAAGAGGCAAGAAGCAAGAAGCAAGAGGCAAATTATTTATTTGGCAAACATGACTTTCTTACCGTTTGGCACAAACACAATTTGCTAGTGTTTTGATGCAGCTCCAAACTCGGACAATATCTAAATTTCAACTACCAACTCCTATTAAGTTGGGTTTTTTAACGAGAACTGTCGTCCCACTTTGGTTTGAGTTTGTAAATCATTAAATCCTGTTTCCCGTGGGCAGAAATGTTATTCAATTTCAAGATAATAATATTTAACATGATAATACAACCATGATAATATCGTGTCAAATCAATGTAATTAAAGCATTGAAAAATAAAACGCAAGTATAGTATTAAGTAATATTGTATTGCCGACTTGTAGGCACCTTTTCATCTCGTGCTTGCTTTTCATATTGATGGAATTCCATTAATCAATGCACTAGATAATTCAATGCACGCTTCAACGCATTACCTGATGCGTGCTACATCTTTACAACTATCAACTTTATAAATTCTTCATAAATATTTTTGAGTGTTGGTAAGTGAATGGTCGGTGGGTCACCTAGAGAGGAATCTACCCACCTCCTATGACGTTTAGAGTATATTTTCTCCATTAGAACAGACATAACAATAGTTACTTAAGATTTTAATATTTTTTTCTTTTTTTATTTTTTAGTTGCTTATAGTATATTTCAAGATTTGTCACTATTCTATTAGTGGTTGGGTCTTTCAATAATTATTATTGGATTCACAAATATTTAAATATTGAACTTTGCTTAAGTAAAATGACGAGCAAATCACACCACACCAAACAACTATAAGTTGTTATTATTATTATTATTATTATTATTATTATTATTATTATTATTATTATTTTATAAAATTAATAGTTTAAAATGCCTTTATCTCGTTTTCATTGCTGTAGAAAATAATTCTTATGTACGTGCTGGTATGACGTAACAAATACCATAACTTAAAAAATCTCTTTAGTTCCCTAAAAGAAAAAACTTTATTTAAGAGATAGGAAATTATAAAAAATATTTTTAATTTGATGAATTCAGAAACTCCTTTTTTAATTAAATATTTTCAAAAGAAAATTTACATCTTTTTGTTATAAAATAAAAGAAAAACTACTAGAAGATCAATAAAATAAGAAGAGAACTAGAGAGAATAGAAATAGGGGAGAGAGTTTTTTATTCTCTTGATAATAGGTTGAATTTTTAACTTTTGTACAAACTTTATAATGTAATAATTCATTAATTTGGACATAAGGGTTTCAAAATCTTAAATATTAAGGGGTTACAAAATACTAAATAGTAGGAGTTATAAAAGCATTCAAGATAATTATTTATAACACTCCCCCTTTGAATGCATTTTGTATGAGAATATGTCTCATTAAAACCTTACTAGATAAAATCCAGTGGGAAAAAAATCTAGAAGAAAAATTGTGCATATTCTTTTAGAATCGTATACTATTCTTAGGACTGCCTCATTAAAAAGCTTGCAAAGAAAACTCAGTGGGCTAAAACCTTAGCTAAGAAAAAAAGAGTACAGTACACTAATCAATAACTCCTTTTTATTCTCCCCCTCATGATGACATGTGTAGACTTTCTTTTGTTGTCTTTCTTAAAATATCTTGAGTCAGCACATTCAAATCTTGTGCTTGGCAGAACTTTTATGAGCAAGTCTTCAAGATTTTCACTCAATCTTATTTATTAAATATCAATTCCATCATTCTTTTGAAGCTCATGTGTAAAGAATAATCTCAGCGAAATATATTTGGTTCTGTCACTTTTGATAAATCATTCTCGTAATCATGCAATATATGTTACATTTTCTTCATGTGATGCTGCCAAACAAGCTTTAATAATCGACAGTAGCCTTGAATATGTTGGATCATAAATCTTAGTTATACACATCATGACTTGTTTCATAAATTGTGAGAATGACTTGTTACCATTTGAAAAATCTACTTTACAGATCATTATGACATTGCAATATCAGCATAAGTAAAAATAGATCATCTTTGTAACCTTATTTTATGAGGATATGATAAAAGTTCAATATCTACATTCGAGCCAACTTTGGTATTATTTTGTTTTTCTCAAAAATATAGAATCATGTCATTTGAACTCAAAGATAGCATAATATGTGTTTAATGTCATTCTAATATCTTTGAGCTGATGGGACTTAGATCTTGCAAGTAACTTGGTAGAGAAAACAAGATCTTGCAAATAACGTGTGCAATTTGTTAAGAGCATAAGTACACAAGTAGTAATAAGATTTAGGAATTAAGGACCAATAATTTTTTTTATCATGAAGATGAAGCAATTGTGTTAAATTGAAATGATCTAATTATCATTTGAAAACTTAGTGATGTTTTGTCCATCTAAAACTTTATAAATAAACTTAGTGATGGATAAGAACTCAACTTAAAAAATTCTCAATCTACAAGTTAAGATAGAATTTTATTTTTCCAAGATCTTTCATATCAAATTTCTTCAAATTTGATATCTTTTCTATTTCTTCACTATTTCCCACATGGTTATATCATTCAAGTAGTAAATAACAAGGACATGCATAATAAATACGAATTAATAAATGTAATTATAATATGAACATATAAATGTGATTACTAATAACAATGAACAGAATTCTAAAAGATGCACACAAATAATCAAGTAATATGATAATGTTAAATATTCTAAAATTTATATTTCGAAGCATTTGCTTCAAGCATGCATTTTAAATCCTTCAAAGATTTTAATCCTTCTAGGATTCTAATCCTTCTGAGTTTTTTATATATATCATCATCTATGGATCAAATTTCTTTGAAAATTTTCATATAATATTCATTGACATCTAACACATCATACACTATCAAGTGTAAAAATATTTATCATTTATCAATGAGTTTAAATTGCTCATTTTTAATTTCGACATTATTCCATAATTTATAGTATGGGATCCCCATTTTGTAGAATATCAATGGACACTTTGAAATATAATAAATATCATGAGCAATATTCATTTTCATTTAATATTTCACACATATGTTGAATTTATGATATTTTTCACATACGAGGCATACTACATTGTTTTATTAGATATTTATATCAAATATAGGAAAATGTCTAATTTTTCAATATATATCTCTTCAGAAGATATTTATGCCTCAGAATACTCACGTCCCCAATTTATTCCATTCCATTGAATATTTAATTCACAATTCATGGGGCATAAAATAGAATATTATTTTATTCCTCTTTAGGAATATTTTGCATATGTGTCCTTTAACTTGACCGGTGAATCACACTTCAGGTGTGTCAAATTTTCACAAATAACTTGTACATCAGTTAACTGATTATATATTTGCAAATGATTGATCTTGTGAACTACCAATTGGTTTTCAACTTCTCATTTGAGATTCATTTTCACATAGTTGATTGATTTTGAAATTCATATTTACATAGCCTCATATCACACTAGCAATTTTATATGTCATTATTTCAAAATTAGGTTCCCTCGCCCTAATAACAAGAAAATTGTTTCACTGAATCATGATATGATAGAAGTATCATATTGAGGTTTCGAAAAAAATTTGGCCAATTATGTCAAAATATAAATATATTTGTGTCAAAGAACTTTTTGCTCCTAATCACAATATATCTCAATCAACCCCATACGTCAGTATAATAAACCAAGAGGAAAACCAATTGTTTTTCGAGAACATTTATCTACTAATATTTAAGTTGCTCTTCAAGAACAGTTAATTGTCAATATACTAATTATTTTTCGAGAGCAATTTTAGCAAAATATAAGCCATTACTTTGTCACTACAAATATGCCGCATTCGTAAATATAGTAGTTACTCTTTAGGAGCCATCAATAATTCTCTCAATTTCAGCATATTTTTTATGAAGGCATTGATCAATCATATGGTGATACTACAGGTATCCAACCAATATCAATTTATTTGATACATAATGCAAACACTTTATAATATATAATTTCATGTGTTGTAATAAGAATATTATTCTACTTCAAAAAAATAGTAACGGTTATAACCATATTTATAGTTCATAAAATAATTTCATTTATGACATATGCATATAAAATATATCAAAGTGTGATTTTTCATCATTATTTTTTTCTATCATATCAATATTTGAATACTTCTTCAAGAGCATATTCAACATCAAATAGTATTTTTCTTTAATATTATTTTATGACATTCTAATATTTAAATATTACATGATTCATTGTATGATCAAAATAAACTTCAAGTTTAATTGATCAGATAATATAACAATTTTATGTGCAAATTTAATTATGATGAATCTTTTAATAATGTTTGTCATATAATATTTATAAAATTGATTTGAAGCAATAGATAAATGTTGAATAAAAATATTAAATAATAAAATCAAATGTATGTGTTTAAAGATAATACTAATTTGTAATCAATTTTTTTTCACTTAGATAAATGGTAAAATAAAAGTTTTTCAAATGTTTTATTACCATTAGACCATTTCTTAATTAGCTTCTGACTAATTTAGAAATCTATAATTATTTATGTAGGTCCATTGGTAAAACTCAATCTAGTTACATACAGAGCATTATAACTTTGATATTTCAAAATATTTCAATAGCTTCTAGCTAGTTATAATAATTTTATAATTTTATTTTCTATAGCTTTGTACTAAAAAATCTCACTAACAAAGCCTTTTTTAATAACCAATAATCAAAACTTTATTTCTCAATAATTTTAAGCTATAAAGTATTTATTTTATTATATAGCTTCAAGCTATGAATTTTTTTTTTTAAGTTTTGTTATTTCAATATATCAAATTAAATATCATAATATATTTTGTATCTAATTAGTATTACAACTTCAAGTGCAATCAATCATACAATCATAATATTTTTTGTATTTAAACAAATAAAAATAATAAAATTTTGACTAAATCTCTTTTCTTTTTTTTTCTTGTATAGCTTTAAGCTATATATATTTCAATTATAAAGTTTTCTTTTATTTATATGAATTAAAATTTATTAAAAAGAAAATTTAATCAATATACATTATTAAAATAATTCTAAATATTTTAAGGGCTTTAGAGCCTAAAGCCCTTCAAGGCCTTGGTCTTTGGTTCAAATATATATATAAAAAATTTCAATCATATACATAGTTTTTTTTTTATATATGTTGAGATATAAACAAAAATATTATATCGAGCTAAATAGACTTAATAAAAAAAATAATAAAAATCACAATTTTAATTTAGATAAAAATATCATCTTAGAGTTATTTTTTAATTTAGAAAAATAATCTCATTTAATTTACAATCTCTTTATGCCTTACATCATGATATTAATTATTTGAAAACAATGATCACTATGGTATGAGAATTATTCCTAGAGAAATTATTTTTATTTCAATCACTGTAATTTTTTTAATATTATAACAATTATATTCAAGCCATATCAATAATTATTAACAAATCAACATTCACTTCAGGGAATATATAATACTATTTGGACGAATTGTTTTATCAAAATAATTTTTATTTTGCTCATGCATCAAAATCTGCAATTTAATACTTATATTCATAAGGATCAATTATTTTTCATAATATTAATGAGATAAATATATATTTACCATATTTATAATATTAAACATTTATACTTTAATGTCCATATATAATTTACAAATGAACACACATATATAATTGTAATAAAGTTATAATAAGAAATAATATATGAATGTTATTTTCAAATGTTCACATTTTGATTTTTCTTTCCAAAAGATACTATTTGTATGAGTTGGTAGGACAACCTCTAGGAAAGAGCGGTGAGACAGAGTCTTCTTAAATAATCGGCCTCCTACAATGGGATAACCCATCTCCCTTTCAATGTTTAACTTACTCGGGACAAGGCTTATCTACTATCAACTCAAACTTGTAGTACTATTTGTATTATAAAAATCAAGAATAGATAAAAATAATTGATTATATATCAAATCAATATTCATTTGTCACATTATTTTGACTTTTGATTTCTGATGTAGAAGATCATACAAAACGCAACTACAGAACATACTTTCTTGGTGAATGATATTATATATAATTTATACTAAATCATACATATATACAAAATTTATGCATCATTCAAATAATAATATAAAAATTAATTTCACAAATTAAAAACATATCTTCAAACTTTCACCTTCGAAGCTCTTATTTCTTTGATCTTCAAGATATTTTCACTAAGAGCGTGATCGTGTTAATAACGTGTTATAAAATAAAAGAAAAACTATTAGAAGATCAATAAAATAAGAAAAGAACTAGAGAGAATAGAATAGGAAAAAGAGTTTTTCATTCTCTTAATAATAGGTTGAATTTTCAACTTTTGTACAAACTTAACAATATAAGCATGCCTTTATATAGATTTTAGGAATGAGAGGTTACATCAATCATAATTACAATATTTAAATAATTCATTAATTTAGACATAAGGGTTACAAAATCTTAGATATTAAGGGGTTATAAAATACTAAATAGTAGGGGTTATAGATGCATTCAAGATAATTATTTATAACACTTTTCATTTTTTTTTTTAATTAATTTTGTGTCTGTTGTGCTTCAAAAACTAAATCGAATCTGATGAAGTTCGGGTTAAAAAAAATTAACCCAACTTAATAAGATTCTAAAGGCCACCAACCTAAATTAATTAGTTACTTCATTGATTCGGGAGATGTAGATCAAGTTGGTGCACTGCAATATATTAATTTTAAAAATTTCTTATTTTATAAGTTGATTGTGAAATTAACTATTATAATTGCAACCAAATAAAAAAAATTGAATATCTCTTCCTTTATTAAAAGAAGTAGAAAATGAGTCTTATATAATTATAATTTTAATAATTTTCACAATATATTGTACTCAATTATATGATATTATTTATTAACATGCAACAATCATGTCATTTACTTGTAAATAAAATTATAAAAGTCTTATTTCAAACATAATATAAATATAGTTTTTTTAATCAGTTTTCTATCATATTTACGTTGTTTTCAAATTTTAAGCAAATCAATTATATTAATGGGCAGTTTAATTTGCAATTTAAAATAAGAATACAATGTAAAAAAAATGAAAATTTAGAAAACGAAATTACATTCTTTTCAAAGAACAGTATTAATTTTTTTGGTATATTTAAATATATATATATATAATTTTAATTTTTAATTTTTTTTTTCTTTTCAGGCCTTAGATTAAAATAAAAAAAATAAAAAAAATAAAAATAAAAAAAGCTATATCCCATTAACGAGCAGAGATATTCTAAATGAATTTGGATTGAATCGGGCAGGTCAAATTTTGTTTCGTAAAAAACCTCTAATCTAACCTAATGCTGCTAAATCTTATACTATTCTAATCCAATTTTACTTACAGATCCAATACAATTGAAGCACAGGAATTCAAGAGCTGTTTACTCAGAAAGACACCCATTACAGGTAGTCCGAGGTCGCTGGGCAATCCACTTTCTCTGTTCTCACAATGGCAGTCAAGCTCCTCTTCATCACAACTCTGCTTCTTTCCACAGTTTCTCTCGTAAGACTTTTTTCCTCATCTTGCTTTCTACTGATTTCACAGTTTCTTGTTTTCATCCATTTTCATCATCTCATGCTTAATCTCGCATCTGATCTTCTGGGAATTCTCAATTTCATTTATTTCCTCAAATGGGTTTATCGAATTTACCCATTTTATCTCCATTTATACTCTTTTTTCCCCATCAGGGAATCCTTTTTTGATCAATTTCATAACGTTTTTCATTCATTTTTATCGTATATTTGTTTGTTTTTCATTTCAGTAAATCATCCTTCTTTCTTCGTCTCTTTATCACCAGATACTAGGTCATTCTGTTCAACAATCAGCGAAATACCCTTTAGTTGTGAGCACCTGGCCTTTCCTAGATGCAGTAAGAGCTGCTTGGAGAACTGCTGAAAGTGGTTCCTCTGCTGTTGAAGCTGTTGTGGAGGGTTGCTCTGCTTGTGAAGAGCTCAGATGTGATGGCACAGGTGGTACAATTTTTTTTAAATTATTTATTTATTTATTTTTGCCTTGCATTGTTTTTGGTTTACCGTCGAACTTGTTGGAAGATCTACTACTGATATCATAATTCATTGTTTTTCAACTATGATCTAATTTGATTCTTCAAATGGTTTTCCAGTGTTAGGCAAGATATGGAGATAACAATATGAACAAAATTTGTCTTTCTTTTATGCAATTGTGGCATTCACAACCTTTGGATTAACGTGCATATGTCTTGCCATGCGGACAACTTATTCATTTAATGGTTGTGAATATTGTTGCATAAAAATGTAACTGCAATAATCATTTTAGTATTTTCCCTAATTTTATATGATGGCATTGGCTAGCTTGAGTCAATTGTTTGGCGTGAATTTTTAATCTTTTTAAGTAATCGATGAGGAATTTAAACGAAGAGTTGATATTCTGATTGTATTTATGGTTAGAAAACTGTTCAAAACCAGTTATAACATACATTTCCAACCTCTAAAGTAAATATTTGGCATCCTCCTTCTCATTATTGCATTCAATATGAAGTTTTTGGGTGGATTTTCTGTAGCATTCTTGAGTTTCTATTCATGTATATTGTGATTTTTTTTCCTTCTCGAGTAGTTGGTCCTGGCGGAAGTCCTGATGAAAATGGAGAAACCACAATTGATGCTATGGTCATGGATGGGGTAACCACTTTTTAGATGTTAATCTTTTCATGCTTTTGTTTTTTGTTTTAGATTTTTTTTTTTTTTTTTTTTTTTGGCCTTACACCTGTTCTGATTTTTGAATGAGATTTTATGTTGTTTTTGCTAAGAATACAAGCAGACGACTATGGAGGTTGGTGCTGTTGCTGCAATGAGATATGTGAAAGATGGCATAAGAGCTGCAAAGCTAGTGATGCAACACACACAACACACTTTGCTTGTTGGAGAAAAAGCTTCAGAATTTGCTATTTCTATGGGTCTTCCCGGACCCATGAATCTTAGTTCACCAGAGTCTATAGACAAATGGACTAAATGGAAAGCTAATGGCTGCCAACCGAATTTTCGGAAGAATGTCGTACCTATAAATAGTTGTGGACCTTATCATCCTAGAGACATTCTATCAACTATGGAGCTCAATGAAAAGTTATGTTTTGGAGTGAATATGTCGGGTGGCATTTTTTCTACCTCATCTCAAATAGGTGCCTGCAATCATGATACAATCTCCATGGCTGTAATCGATAAAGTAAAGCCATTACGACTGCAAATCTTATTGGTTTCTCAGCTCTTATCTCACTACCTAACCATCTATTCTTTATGTAGACGGGACAAATTGCCGTTGGTACATCAACTAATGGAGCTACTTTTAAAATCCCTGGCAGGTAAGTTGTTGAAAGTTGAAACTGCTTCTTCCTGTTTCAACAATGGATGATGATTGAAGTTGATTTAATTCTTAGCTGTGTTTTGACACCTAACATTGACAATGCGCAAATTTGCTTAGTTTGTTGGTTATTTAAAGTTGTCATTTTATTTGATTTTGTGCCAAGTTTCTTAGGTTCCTAATTAGACATAACTTCCTATTTAAAGTTCAGGACAGGTGGGAGAGAAACTGCAATAAAAGCTTATTTTAGAACATCTCTATGTAAAGATTTTTCCTGAATACAAACTGGCGCCAAGTTCGTGAAATTCTCACTTGTTTTACTGCACATGGTATTTTTGTTTTAGTTTCCACCACACCCTTTACTTGTGGAACTAATCCTCATTCAACAAGAGGGCCTCCAAAACTTGAACCTTGGGACTTCTATACAGAAACAACCTTGGGACTCAGCTTGCATCTGTTGAACTAACCACTTATTGGCCTATACCTTGGCATCTGAACATGCTTAAGGAGTTAGCATGAATTCAAATATCATATATTGCTAAAACAATTTCTATAATATGACGGTTTTCGTTTTAATTTTAAATCCTAATTTCTAACAAATCTTTTAGCTGTATTGTATCACTTGATCTGAATATCATTGTTTCAAATGTTGGGATGAAAATATACACACTGAGTATCAATGGCCTATAATTTCGAGAAACAAGGAAGCTATCCCATTTTCTAGACATTTTGAACATTCCCTCTCTTAAACAAGATTTTGTATTGATTTCAGGGTAGGCGATGGACCGATAGCTGGGTCTTCTGCATATGCAGATACAGAAGTTGGTGCTTGTGGTGCAACTGGTGATGGTGACATCATGATGCGCTTTTTACCATGGTATTTTACTTAAACTTCAAAATTAGCAAATTTTCTATTACATGTTCAAGCAATCAGAAGGAATTAGGAACTCCAATTATATCCTAAAATCTTAAATAAATAAAACTTGAAAATTAATAAATAAATAAATAAAAGATATTCGTTTGTAACTATGCCTTGTAATTTTGGGATTTCAGCTACCAGGTTGTAGAGAGTATGAGATTAGGGATGGAACCCAAGCTTGCTGCAAATGACGCAATATCACGCATCACTAGGAAATACCCAGATTTTGTAGGAGCCATTTTTGCTGTAAACAAGAACGGTGTGCATGCGGGATCCTGCCATGGATGGACGTTTCAGTACTCTTTTAGGAGCGCTGCCATGGACGATGTTGAAGTCTTCACAGTGCTCCCTTAGATTGCTTTCCAGACGTAAATTTATTGGTCTCTGTTGAAGGTTTTCATAAATTCAATCCATGAAACTTGCCATGGGTTTGGGCTTATCTTATCCCTTCTTAAACTTGATTACATTTAAGGTTTGAGTCACAGAATTTTGCTTGGTTTTAATACTTATTTTAAAGTAATTACCCGCAAGAGACATTTGTGGAAAAGAAAAATGTAGAGATTAGGTCCATTTGGGACGAAGAAAAATATTTTCTTGTTGGGTGTGTTTTACAAATCAATATTGTGATTGGGCTTTCATATCTACTACAAATTTATGGTTCTTTTGCCAAGTAACCTTCTTGTTTTTGTATTAGTTTCAAAGAAAAATTCTAATGAGCACTACTGTTACTAAGGGTGTTCATCATTCAGGCCAACGCACGTAACCTGACTAACTTGAACCTTTTGGATTGGTTTAAATCATATTATATTTGATTATTTGGACTGAATTGAGTTATAAAATGTTTAGCTTGAAGGGTTAGGTTGGATCGTGGGTTGTATATTTAAAAACTTGAATATAACCAACTTAATTTAGCTTCTTCTTCTTTGTCTTTTTTATTTCTTTTTTTAGCTATAAATGCTTTTAAGAGCAATAAAACAAGTTCTTGAAACATTTTATCATATATAAATTATAAAATTAAAAATGGGCATTTATGTTAATTAATTATTTATTTGAAATTAAGTCTTCTTTTTTATGTAAATATAATTTCTTATTGTCAAAGATTGGTGAAAATTATTTTATATTTTTACAAAATTATGGGTTTCATACTAAAAAAATGATATTATTAAGTTTTATTAACACTAAATTTATATAAATTAAAGTAGTAAAAGAATTTTATGATATTATTTTTGTATATTTTCTGAGTTGATAACACATCATAATTAAAAATAAACATAAAAAATGTTTTAAGTTTATAATTTTTTTTAATAACAGTACTAAAATATAGTAAAACATATTGAGTTAGAGCTAAGTTAATAAATTGTTGTAACTTAAATTGAATTAGAACTGCTTGAGTTAAATTAGGTTTAAAAATAGATTAAATTCAGTTAGATTCTCACTTAATTAAAATTATTTAGATTGGGTTCTCTTAAACAAC
>JAJIYU010010380.1:0-16133 GCA_030144865.1 Tinospora cordifolia | reverse complement strand
ACATACCTCTTGCATTTAATTCTTCTTTTTTTGTTTAATATTTAAGTTTTATGCTCGTAATGGCACATTTTGTATATTTTAGGGAAAAAATGAAAATTTGTACCAAATATACACAATGAAGGAGTAGGACGTGATCATGCCTGAAACTAATACCTTAAGGAAAACTGTGTATAAGAAAACAAGAAGAAGTTTCTGCATAGAGTGTGACTATGCCCAAAACTGATATGTGCAGCAGAATTGTGTACAGAAAAATCAGAAGAAGTCTTTGCATAAGACGTGACCATGCCCTAATAGGTCTGCACTACCCAAAGATAATTTCTATTGAAGAAAGAAGAATCATTGTTACACTAGTTGGCAAAATTTCACTATAAGATGTTGCTTTATTTGTTTTTGGATAGTGCTAAATTAAAATAATACTTTTGTAAAAAAAAAAAAAAAAAAACAACTCATGAGAGACACCTCTTATCGGTTCTTTCTCATTTTTCTTATTGTCTTTTCTTTTTTTGCAAAAATTTTTTTGGAGAGTTCTTCAGAAGTAGATAAGGAAAGCTCTTAGTATTAAAGGAGATAAGGAGACTCCTTTAAGAACATCCTTTATTTTAGTTTCTCTTCTTCTTGTTGAAGAGTTTGAAGAAATATCTACATTATTTTTTTGAGTTATTATCATACTATATGAAGCTAAACTTCTTTACTCTAGCTAAAGGGTTATCAAAGTTTGATTCATTATGAATTATGAAATCTAATTGCTATATTTTTTTCCTCTTCTTCTTTAGTATTTGTGTATCTTCTGCAACTATCAAATTACTATTTTATGTGATTGTTACAATAGGGCTTATTGTTCTTTCATTAAAATAATATAAAGCCGATTGAAGCGTTGGATCCATAATTGTTCAATTATTTCAATAATTAGTGGTAAATAACATAGTTCATTTCACAAAATTTGACTCATATTATATGGATGCATGAACTAGTTTAAATAGACCGAGCTTGTGTGTTTGTTGGCTAGAATTAGTAATTTCTACAACACTTAATGCAATCAATAAATTAAACTCTAAGAGTTTGTTTAAGGTTGTTTGTTGATTAGGATTACTTAAAAGTTTGTTTAAGATTGTTTGTTGATTATCATTTATAATCTTTTTAAATCTCTTAAGAATGCACAAAATTTAATAAAGGCCATGCAATTTTTTTAGATAAATATTAAAAACAAAAAGATTTTAAGAAATAACATAAATAAAATATTTTAATACTATACACATAGTAATCAAATATTAGTCCTAATGTCACTGTCAAATGTCACAAACATGACAAATAATCAAAATGAATAGGCCAAGAACCTAAAACCAACAGAAAATAATAATAACAATGAATAATAAAAAATAGTGGTTGGATAGTTCAAAGGATTGAGTTCCAAGAAACATTCACAAAGTCCCAAAATTCATTTTTTAAGACACTCTGTCGAGAAGTCTAAAATGACTGCCAAAAATTAAAAATTAAAAAGTACCTCGGTCGTAAAAGCAAATGAAATTCTTAAAGACACCTTCATCGATACCTACTGAAAATAAAAAATTTAAAAGAGAGTAATATTATATTACAACCAAAAAACTTATACTAATGATTCAAAACTTTTATAATAACCCTTATATTATTTTAATAAGTTATTTGAATATTTTTCTAAAAATAACTTATTATTGTATTATAAACAATAAGTAATTTACTTATATAAATAATGGCACATTGAGCGATCAAAAAAACAAAAAAAAAAAACTATAACTTCAACTGCCCCATGCGTATCTCAAAAAATATTAACGGCCCTGTCAAAGCTTTATCTTGTGCAGAAGACATGACAACAGAGAAAACGTAACAGAATGACCTTGCCTTGGCAGGAAACGGTAAATGCCGTGTCACTCCGGAACACCTCTCTTGCTTGTAATGCACAAAGTTAAAAAAGTTATCTTTGGAGTATCTTGCACGCCAGCTCCATAAATTCCGTCCCTCAAAGCAAAACCACCCTCGCCCCCTCCTCTTCTTCTTCTTCTTCTTCTTCTTCTTCGTCGTGCTTACCTACCTAACTCTATCCGAACTGTCACAGATGAAGAAATTTCCTAACACAGAAGAGGAAACACCAAGAGGAAGAAACACTGATGGTTTCAATAACGAAGATGGAAGCTTTTTAGCTTACTGCACCAGCTATTTAACTGATGAGAAATTCAAGATGGGCACAAGTCAGCCTAAGCAATTTTCACCTCCTTGTTCTATTGGTCTCATTCAGAACTGTGATCTTCCTCCACCTCTTAAGCTCTTTGTTGGCCCACAACATCCTATGTGCGTAAATTATGAGCCCTTCTTGTATATAATTTGATTTCTCTGGTATCTGAATGTTTTTTCTTCACTACTTATGCAGGATAAACATAGTATCTGATCAAGAAGATGAGAAGTTGGGTCTGATAAAAGCATTGCAGCTATCACAAACCAGAGCAAGAGAAGCTGAGAGGAAAGTGAAGGTTCTGACACAGGAGAAAGAACAATTGGCGAAGTTGCATTTGCAAGAGTCGTTTCGATTGTTTGCGCATCGGCAATGGGTGAAACTTCTTCAAATTGAGGTTTATAGGACGAAGATTAAATGGCAGGAGAGATTGCACCAGAAGCTATATTGTTGTGGCTCTTGTTGTTGCAGAATTACAGGTGAAAAGAAGAGATGTGTAACAAAAGAAGAAGAAGAAGAAGAAAAGGAGAACGACAACGACGATGATGATCAGAGGCATGAAAATTGCAGGTTGAGATGGTGCGTGGCCTTTGCCTTGTGCTTGGGCATTGCTGTTAGTTGCAGATACTTGTTTGAGGGCTTATTCTTCTCTTTTCCCTTCCAGAGAAGACAAGTTTTAGACACATTTCTGCCCACCAAGGGATAGATTATGACTTTGTCTACATCAACACGACCCAAAACCTATAATAAAATTTTATCTATTTTCTGTGTATATATCATTATAAATATGCATCAAAGAGAAGGGAAAAAGAAGGAGAAGCCACCAAAATCCTACCATGTGATTCAAAAATTGTAGCTAACACTATATCGGGTGATTATATTTATATACTGGCAGATATTTACACGGAGCCTACATATGGGAATCACAAGGTGAGGAAGAAAGGTTAAGTTATATATACAAATGGACATACCAGGCAAGGAAAATTCACATAATTGCATGATGCATAGTTCTCAAATGCCCATAGCAATCGTCGCTACTGTCGAAGCACTCTAAACAAACCCAACAAATGTGTCTCCCACACCTGCACGAAATGTGATTGCATCCATCAACCTTCTCAATTGTATAACCACAGATAGGGCAACATTTCACATGTTCCTTTCCCTTGCACCAGTCTTTCAAGGAGAGATCCGGGTCGTCCTTAAATATCTTGTACCTTTCACACGATACGTAAGGATGGTACTCCAGGTGGCATCTTCTGCACGTCTCCGCACAGCATGCACCACAGACAAAAGGCTCGAGAGTTAATGTGCCAGGATCTGCAACACGATAAACTGCAGGACAATCGGGAGACGGACAGAACCTGTATGTACCACCACTTGACGCAACGAATGATCCTACAGAAGCCCTGAACAGTTCCTCCAATTTTTCAGCTGCAATAAGGGACCTAAGATCTGTGAGCAAAATAGGGTTTCCGCAACCAGTGTAAGCACAGGAAACTGGAAACCCATCATGACTTTTGATTGCTGATTCAAATTGCTCTACTAAGCAGGATCTGCAAAACTTGTGCATACAGGATTCAAGCTGGTACCACTCATCGTCAACCTCACATAGGCAAATTGGGCATGTGGTCTCACCTGCAGGTTGCTCAACCGGGTCACAGCCACCAAGAGAACATGCAGTGTCACGTATTATTTCTTCAACTCTTTGCTTGGACTCCTTGCTACCCTTGACCAGGAGAAGATGGCGGCGTATATTGAGTGTCAATTCAGTCCCCAGCACTAACTCCTTGAGCCTATGTAGGTCTGGGCCAAACTTCTCAACAACATGTTTCATCAGATTTTGAGGGAGATGTCTCCCACGAAGACGAATTTCCAACTGGCTTTTTTCGTTGAGAGTACAGAGGGCTTGTAGTAATCTGCGCTCCACCACAGAAACCATGCCATGAGGACCAAAAATTCTGACATTCAGGTTTTGCCTATCAAACAAAATATATGTCCCTGTCTCTCTCTGCAGTGACTTGCATAGAGAAATCCCATCACGGGTGAGGAGCAGTTGCATCATACTTGGGGTAAGGCTAGCATGATTTATGGTTTTCCCCTTCATCAGCTGCTCAAGAGGCTTTCTCAACTCCGCCACGGTCTTTGTAGCATTTGCTGATATCTTCACCCGATAAGATCCATTATCATTCCTTTCAATTTTGCAGGACACACCTGTACAAAATATCAAATCACAAGTCTCTGAGTTAGAAATTGAAATGGAACAGTAAACAAGCCAGTGCAATAATGTATCCAAATGCTCCCAAGACTGAGACACAGCCGATTCAGAACCTTGTACTATGCAATTGAAAAGTGGCAAATTATTATTTATTCAATAATTTTTTTTTGCCCTGAAAAATAAATATTCTATCTACCGAATCCAAATTGAAAATCGTCGAATGTTCCTTATTTTCACTTCATCAATTATTCCAATCATTTTAATCAAATCCATAGAACGATAAAACTCAACAATTAGTTCTAAAGTTGACTTTGAACATTCAATCCATAAGAGCTACCTTGTCAAATTTTTGATATCAAATATTTTTCCCATGAAGTAATACAAAAATAAGTAAAAAGAGTGCTAGTTACCAAACGACATGTTTACAAAAAAGATTATTATAATAGGAGCTACAACAAGCTAGTGTTAATCATATTAGATGTAAAGCTACCTAATCCTACCCAACTATCAGAGAAAATTCTCCCAATAATCCCATGATGGTGACAAACAATATATAAAACATAACACCCACCAAATATAAAATGCCCAAAAGTGTAGAAGATAAGCTTTGAACAGAATATCATACATAAATTGAACCCAGTATTTTTGCTTAGTCAGACGTTACCTTTTCGGCACTTCAAGCCTTCAAATAGAATGTCCAGTTGTTTCTTTATGACAAAATAAACAGGACCTGGACAAGATACAATGCTGTGAAAAGTCTGTTGGCACTGTATCTTCTGCCATGACCGACAGCCAGCAAGAACTTTCCCTTGGATGTTATCCAAAGCTTTTGCAGCCTCCAAATGCAGTCTTCCATCGAAAGTAATCAGAGCTTTAGTAAAATAATCTTTTGGTTCAGGGGGAAACACTTGTACCCGGCAACAATTGCCAAGGCCATTCTTAGTTGGCAGAAAAGGCGCAATCTCTCTAAGAAGTGCTTCTTCACAAGCAGCATTTGTGGGAATGTCAACAGCAGCACCTCTTACAAAGAAAAGATCAACAATGGTCTTATCTGTAACATTTCTCAGAATGTCAAACAACTCTGGTTCAGAAAGTTCTCTATCTAGACCAGATATGACAACACAATCATCATATTTCTTGCTAATTTCACAATGAGCAAACCGCCCTCCGATCAGTAGGCTAGATAAATCCTCAAGAAGAAGTTGTGCATTGTTCTTTGTGCATCGAACAATGGCACAGCCTTTGCTACACCTACGTGCCCAAAAAATCCTAGCTTTTATCGCAGGAAAAGGAAAGATGCTATGGTCACCTCCAAAGTTTGTCCATGAAGGGGATACTCGCACCTCCGACCCAGATAACTCTATACCATTCAGCTCTGCCACAGCTTTTTCAGCAAAATCAGGACTAAGAAATGTAATTCTGCCCCACTTCTCCAAGTCGTCACCTTCACGCCCAATACCTGCACACTTCTGGAAACTACAAACACCAGAAGCACATTTCTCAAACATCATTAGAAGTTCCTTATCATCAAGAGCATGGGCATTTGTGTGGAACACTTCCACACTTAAATATCTTTTTCCTAGTTCCAGATGCTTAATTTGTGCACCAGCTCCAAAAAGCGCAACAGAAGGATGATTGCTCGGTCCTCCATGATACAAGCACTTCTCAATGCATTCATCTCTTAGCCATTTCCTTTCACACTCTAGTGCATCACTAACAGTAACAGAAACCTTTTCTAAGTCAGCTGCAGAAGCAAATAACAAAACTTCCCCTTTGGCAAAGTCAACTTCAATGTTTATCCTTTCATCCATGCAAGCTGCTTGTATGCGCGAGACAAGATGAAGAAGATTGTTGTTAGCTTTCCCACAGAACCTCCTCAACAGATGATTGCCAAACCCAGTCATCACAGCCACCTGCAGCCTCTGGGTTTCCATCAATGAGACATCAAATAAGGGTGGAGGAGAAAGAGTGGACATAAATTCATATTCGAAAGCCGTTACACAAACCAAATACTGATTTGTAATTGACAAAAGTTCACCAAAAGCCACCCAAGTTGGTCTTTTACCATAGGTAAGCAATGAACAAGAAGGATGAAGCTGAACATGCTGCCCACTTAAAGCCACTTGATAACCAAGTCGATCAGAGCCTGTATACATGGCCACATTTTCCACAAGGGATGAAAGTATAGCCCTTTTCAGATTTCTATCAATCACACTGGGCATATTTGGCTTCCATAACCAGTAACTAGGAACAGTAATACTTAGTTCATTTTTTACGCAATGCTCCAGCTCCATTACTGTGTCCCTACATCTTCTCAGAGATTTAGCATTGATGCTGTTGTTCCAACACCATTTATTTCTGTCCCCTTGAGGCACTTCCTCTTCCCATTCTTTGTAAACAGAGAGCAGAGTGAAGAGATCTCCATCTGGATGGCAGAACCGCAATTTGAGGCAATCTGACTTTAATTTATCTTCTTCACTGCCAACTCTGCAAAATATGCTACTGGCATTAGCCATAAGAGCAGCAAGTACAAGACCTTCTCTTATTAAACAATAATCAGTGCAATCAAGAATGAGTCTTCCCAGCCTAGGCTCAATACCCAATTTAACCATCTTATGACCAATCTCAGTCAATTTAATAGAACTGTCTAGAGTTGAAACAGCACCCAACTGAATCAGGTTTCTGATGGCCAGGTCAATTGCCTCAGGATTAGGTGCATCAACAAAATCGAACTGCTGCACACTGTTAATGCCCAAAGAAAGAATCCTCAAAACTGCTACACCAAGATGAACTCTACGTATCTCTGGCTCCTGGTGTAAAGCCATTGATTGGAAGTCACATTCTGAGTAGATCCTGTAACATTTTCCAGGTTGTATTCTACCTGCACGTCCAGCTCTTTGATGAGCAGAACTCTGGCTGATCCTGCATACGCTTAGGACATTCATTCCATTGCTCGAGTCAAACCTGCTCTCCTTAACCATACCAGAGTCAACAACATACTTAATGCCTGGAATAGTCAATGATGTTTCCGCTAGATTAGTAGCGAATATGACTTTTCTCTTTCCTGGATAGTGATCAAAAACATGAGCTTGCTCTTCCCGCGAAAGTTTCCCATGCAAAGGTAATGAAACTGCAGAAGGTCCTTTAAAATTTTCACAAGCCCATTCTACTTCCACCTGGGAAGTCAAAAAAGCAAGAATGGCACCCTCCCCCTCTGTTTTGTGGATCTCTGCAACCATCTTAACAACATCATTAACATATGAAGCGCACCTCATGGAATTAGGCTTTAAAAAAGATGAGGTTTCATCAAATGAACTAGACACGTATTTGATATCGACAGGAAAATTTCTGCCCACCACATGGATGGTGCCACAACCATAGAAGTAATCTGAAAGTTTTTGTGCATTGGCTGTTGCAGACATGATAATGAGTCTGAGATCAATCCTCTGGAGCAGTAAACTCTTAGTCAATGACATTAGGAGATCTGTGTTCAAACTTCTCTCATGGGCCTCATCTATGATGATGTAAGAAATTCCCGACAGGTTCTTATCATTCATATAGTGTTGCAAGAGGCAGTTGTCTGTCATAAATATTACCTTATGATTAAGTCTCTGGCCAGATGAGTATGAAGGGAAACAGACAACAGAATTATCAGCATAACATCCATTAGCTTCTTGACCAACCCATTGTGCCAATGAGATAGCGGCAATTTTGCGTGGTTGAGTACAAACAATTGACCCCTCCCCAGCCACCCCAGAATCAGCAAGAAACTGGACTAACTGGGTACTCTTACCGGAACCAGTTTCTCCGACCAATACCATTACCTGTGGAAAGGACAGTAAGAAGTAGGACGAATAATTATAAAGACGGGAAAATATGACCAGAACAAAATCAGGACAAGTACAAATGGAATGATTCAAAAAGAATGGAAGTGAACCAATTGGCCATTAAAAAAAAAGACCTATCATATTGCATTACAATTCATAATTAAGTCAGATAATTCACCCTCATTTAGAATCATACTTAGAAGTCAAGCCTATTTAAGCACAGGATATGCCTTCTAATCCATAGATTAAAAAATCAAAATGTAGTGAAGCATCCAATGAAAAAGGGTGTAGGTAATGCATGAGGCTCTCACTACTGCAAGATCAGAGGAAAGAACAATGTTGTTACCTCTACATTGTGGCAGGTTGATTTTGACACCGAATTTGTGACCTCTAGGTCATAATGGAGCAAAATCAATGATGGTGTCAAAGCCTACCCTTCAAAAATATTATTAACTAAGAATGTGCTGGCATACATAGATCAAAAATGGAAGAGGAAACAACATATAATTCTTCTCCAATTGGAATCCAAAAAGAAGATAGTGAAGAATATGAAATGTGACACAATAAGTAAGTCTTTCGTAGAACTCCAAATACCATTATAATAAACTTATTCAATCAAATAAGTAAAATCTTGCTTCTTTATGCACTTTATCTCGAGCCAGCCTTTTATAATTTAAGTGTCTCCAAGTTTGCTCTTAACCGTGCCTTAAATAAGTATTAAACCCCACTGCATGAGAACTCTTGGTCGCTCAATAAATACATCTCTATTAAAAAGGGTACTGTCAATGTGGTCACTAAGTTTTGCTAATGAAAATTAATCTAACCAAGTACAACCAAACAAATAAGGTCAATAGGAAGAGGGGTAGAAATATGGGAAAACTTCCAATCCAATATTGAATTAGCTTTGTCAAATTTCAAAAAGATTGCCCCAACCAAAAAGAAAGAAAAGGAAAAAAATAAAATAAAATAAAATCAACCATGGGAGCAGGCTCTTTTTCACTTTTGCTACTTAGATCAGTTGTACTAGGTGTGTCGTGCTTCTAGAAGGCTCTTTTTCTCTTTTGCCATCTTGAAGACACACAGCACACATCAGTGCAAAGACAAACACCAGTGATGTCAAGGTAAAAGACAGAACTAGGCAATGAGTCACTGTAAGACGAAGTCGGTTGTAATACCCGAAGAATTTATAAAACTTTTTAAAAATAGTTAAAATAAATAAAATAAAATACTTGAAAATAAAATTTTTAATTCTCAGGGCTAAGGGGAACAAAACCAAGAAAAATTCTTAAGGCCCAAAACATGAAATTTGACCTTCAAGGGTAAAATGAAAATTTCACCACTCAGGGGTAAAACGGACATTTCACCTAAATCGCGGATAAAATGACAATTTACCATACATAAACCACGAGTAACATGATAATTTTACCGACCAAGGGTAAAACGATCATTTCACACAAGCAAGTCACATGATGCATGTGGGCAAATACCTATAAATATCACTCTTCTCTTCCCCTCAAACCATCTCATCTCATTTTCTCTTGTTCATTTTCTTATTAGTTCTCTTCTAGCTCAAGAAAAAGAGAGTCTCCTTATTCTTCTCTTCTTCATTTTCTTTTTAGTTATTTTTTAGCTCAAGAGAAAAAGAGTCTCATTGTTCTTTCCTTGAGTGAAGAAATAAGGTTGAAGGCTTAAGAAGGCTCAAATAAACGGTAAGGATAGATAAGAAAGATTTAAGCATCAAATGTGGAGATGAGTACCCATACTCTTCAATACTATTTTAGTTCTAAATATGACGCAATCATCTTTACTAAATGTTTAGAAGCATGCTAGGTGTATGATGACCAATTACATGAATGATTGTCTGCCTGTTATATTATTGATAGCATGTTATATGATTTATGCATGCATAATACTACTTCAATGATAGGTTATATGTACTGTATGATAAATCGCATGTACTATGTGACCTTATGCATGACTAACAGTTTATCAAACTATTTTATGTGTTTACACCCTAGAATGCGGATGCTATTGAGCATGCTAGTGTTCACTTAGCAAAAACAACTAAGAAATCTAACTATGTACCAAGGCAGTGATACTGATACTTTGACAGCAATCTAATGTCATTGTGGGTGTCTCCAATCCAAGGCGGGTGTTGATACTGCTGGCATGGTTGGTGATAGTAGTAAGATGGGATTGAGAGTCGAGTTGAGACCTCACTCCTAAGTTTGGGTCTTGTATAGGTAATTGCCCCTTGGGCGTTAATTTTTATAATCGGACCACTAGAGGAATACCAAGGAAGGTCTTTTCAGTCTTGACGACAATCATAAACAATTGAACTGTATGAATGACCTAATGTTTAACAAATGTGTGCATGTTTTGTATTTTGACTTTAATAATACTTAAGATGTACTATATATGATCTACTAAGTTCTCGAGCTCACCCCACTCATTCTTTTCAAGTGATCACTGAAGACACTTGTACGAACAAGTGAAAAGGAGTAATTTTGTAGTAGTGGCATGCCTCACCATTGAAGTTGTGTAGGATCAGAGGTTTACTTACTATTTTCAGTTGTAGAGCGTGAGACCCACTTTATATTGCTCATTTACTTGTCAGAGTCGACCATTAGGCCAAACATTTACTATTTTGTATGAACTTCAGCCATGGGGCCAATGTTTACTTATAATTTGATGGTAAGTTAATTCCTTTCATTTGATTGATCATCTCAATGTTATCGCTCATTCATGTTATGAATAAGTATATTGTTCACTCTGATAAGATATGGGATGTGACCTGGTTAAACTCGGGAATTAGATGACTGATGCGAGAAATAGTAGTAATATCCCATTTCCTGCATAGTGAAATGTGACAAGAGCGGGAGTAACTACACGTGTCTCTAACTGTAAGACAAATATATTAATTGTAAAATATTCGAAGACTAGGGTGTTACATGGGTCTAGGCGGACCATACAATAATTATTTAAAAGTCTATAAAAAATTATTTATTTATTCATTGGTCTCTCGTTCTATATATATGAGTGTGTATATATATACTATACTAAAATAAATAATATATTTCCGATTTAAGTATATTATTTATTTTTTATTAATTTAAAGTTTAAAATAAAAATTCTTTCAAACCTCTCATAGAAAAACAAATTGCAACTGCCACCTTAGAGTACCTAGGCAGTGGCCTAAACACTTAGGGAACCTTCACATCTAGACATCACCTTAACAACACTAAAAGACACATATTAGGGTGTCTACACTGCAACATACCAACCATAATGGATTGTCTATGAGCATGCCCACCCATTTGGAGGGAATATACGTCTGCAAAATGTCAGTAGGAAAAAGAAATGAGGGAATGTGTGATGCATCAATGAAAGATGAGAAGAAAGGCTTACCACTTACACGAATAACCTTAGATAAGTCAAGGGTGTAGCCATATTTATTTGATTCAAGGGACAAAGCAACATTTTGGAAATTTTTAAGAAGTGCGGCCTATTTCCTACACTTCAAGGCCCGCCATGGACCTAGGAAAATGAAAGTTCCACAATAAATTATTTGAGGATCACAATGGTTGACGGTCAAGGAATGATACAATAAGATGCTTGTGAAGGGTGAAAAGCCTATAAAGGTGTGAGAATGTCGTCGTCAATATGGAGACATCTAACCCACCTATACTCGTAAAATATGAACTTCTACCCTTACCAATTATACGTGTCAAATGCAAAGCAAACTCAGTGACAAAAGAAGAAATAAACCTTCAAGGACATGCAAATGTCCTCCTACTCTACCTCAAATACTATACAAAACCACACTATGAAATAACTACTTCAAATGTTAGTAAATGTTAAAAAAATTTAAAAGTTGTATTTTTTGTATCCTTACTATAACTATAGAATCATAGAAAAAACAAAAAAAAAAACAGAAGTTAAATGCCAAGGTCACCTTTCTCCTCCAATCACTACACCACCTACCATTTAATTAGACTTGAAAACTATTGTGCCTATGTAAGCATTTTTGGAGAAAAACGTTACATTTTCCCCTTACTTCTATGAAGTACCACCTTTTTATTTTGTAGTTTCTTCAAACCACATAGCATCTTGAAAGTTTTGAATCATACCTCTAAGAAAGCAAATGGTCCTTGGCCAACAAATTAATGAGCTTCTGTCTATTCATCATCAAATCTTGACCCTCATCAAAGATTTTGGATTATTCATAGAAATCACGAGAATAGTTACATGGTAGAACATAGCTTCTACGTGTTTCTCCAGTTTCTTCCAAAATTCCAATCATTCATTGGCTAACCATTTGGTGAAAGTAGACTTGAGTTGTTGCCACCAAGCAACTACTTTAAATCATAATATTGGGCCACAAGAGACATACACTACTGATCTAAGACTTCCTTAAAAATCTAATACCTCCTTAATAGTACCTAGCCAATCTACTCGCTCATCTAGTTGGGAATTACCATGAATTCAAAAATATAAATTTTTAAACCAGACTTCTACATTTTCAATCCACTAACAAACTGAGTCCTCAATTTCTTCATTGATCCATTTGTATCCCAGATACATAGAATGTTAATATTCTAAGCTTATTATTGTTGCAAGTTGCAAGAATGTTGCCATTTGACCAGTTGGTTTGTCAACATATTGCTAGCCTTAGTTCATTTTATATTGATCTCCCATGTTGTTTAGAGGAGTTTTTTGTGTATACCCAACATGTACTCGTCTCCCCCACAACACGATCCAGACGTCAAGATGATCTAGTACCAAATTGATATGCAATGCAGATTTTGAGGCAAAGAAATAACACAAAGAGGAATATTAAAGAAAGCAGAAAGCAGCTTTGTTCCTAAATCAGAAGTTCCATAACTATTTCAGAACTTAAAAAATAAATAAATAAATCTAACAAACATCCTTTTTGAGGTACAACAGGTAACACCACCTACTTCAGATTCTACACAACATAGAAATCCATCAAAGGAGCACCACTGATGGGCTTCACTGGCATCCACACTGAACAACGACAAAAAGGTATGCACCTAAAGCAAGGTTGTGTTGCTCCTCCTTAGAACATAGATTCTCAAATCTCTAATATCAAGAGAAGCAGTCCATGTCTTGAACCACCAGCACAATGCTTCAGCAGTTTATAGGCATTTAAACTCATAAATATTTCTTAGAAAAACATACAAACATCTTACACTATTAGTATAGATATGATACTAAACTGATAACAGCTGTTACACATTCGTTTTGGTCCCTTTAGAGATCTGACCTATTCATTAGTGGTTAGCCAATCATTTTCTCTGCAAACTGTGTTTTTGGTCGAGGAGAAATATTAAACAAAGATCTCATTTAAATATGACTGTAGTCGAAATATGTAGCAACAGAGCTAAGGAAGAATTTTATTTGCACACCGTGGCACTCCACAAATTTACTTATTTCATTATTATTAAAGTACAGTGAATAAAATGTATGTCTATGACGACGAAAACTAGTCATTAATGTTCAACAGCTAGTTCATGCTTGCACAAAAAGGTACATTTCAATTAATTTTTCTTTCTTCCCTTTTCTTTATGAAGAAAAATCTTTATCTGAATAATAAACCACCTTCTCCACAGATTATAGGAGAACAACGGTGCACCTGACGTGCCTCATAACAAATTATTAGTTCAAATCCTCTTGAGTGGAAAAAAAAAATCAAAAAAAAACTTCCAAAAAACTAACCAATTCAACTATCTGAGAAATGGTTAAGAACGTACCTGTTGACATTTTATATTCCAGAGAATTTCCTGTCTGTAAGCATAAATTGGTAAGCCTGCTTCAAGCCGCTTGCACTCCCGCACTATCAGATAATGAATTCTACTCCAATCGTACTCATTCTGAAATTTAAACAACAGCACTTCATCATCACCATGTTCAAAACAATCTTTTCGAACAAGATGAGCAAGAATGCAACACATAGCAGCCTTGAATTCCCCAAGTCTCCTCGACATCAGCTCCCGCTCAACTTCAGTCCTCTCTCTCTTCGCCTGAAGCTGAAACGAGGCCTGTGGACCTCGCCTCACTTTAAGTTGTAATCTAATTTTTTCGATTTCTTCCGAAGCCTCTTCGATCTTCTTGTTCCATCGCTTCACTTCTTCCCCTTCCAGAACCCCCTTAACATGATCCGCAAATAGGTTTTTCAACCGTTCCACAATCTCATCTTTATCCGACGGAACCAAAACATTGAACTCCACGACAGGAGTCAGCAAGTGATCGCCGGCAAGACGCCGGCGCCAGAAGTAAATAAACGCTTCAAGCGCGTTGTTCCATTGATTAAAACACAACCGCGCGGCAAGAAAACCAGAAGCATATGAAAAGAATCCATCCGCAGGAGAACCACACTCCTCGATCAACCGATCTATCTCCGGCTTATTCAAACCCTTCCGACCTCTCCGGAGCTCGATGATGAAATTCGGCTGTGTTCTAACTTGCCCGTCACCGGCCGGATATCCACCAAAACCTCTAAGGCGGTTCCGCAAGGAATGTCCTCGCCGGAAACTCGTCGAGCCACCAGTAAACACCATCGCTTACTAGAATTATCGGCCAAAAAAGCATTAAACCCTAGAAAGAAGGGAGAGGCGAAAGGAGAATGAGAAAGAGAAAGAGAGCAAAACAAGTGAGGAATAAGAGCAGGAACAAAACCAAAGCGAACAAAAGAAGGGTTCTTGAAGACTTGCAGAAGCAGCGGGAGAGACTTACAAGGCAACAGACCTGACTTTTCCGCTTTTCTCTTTTTCTCTCTCCGCCCCTTTTTCTATCTCGAATGGCGCGCGCGCTTCTGCAAGAACAAGGAAATCTTAGTGATATCAAAAATCTTTTAGATGAACGGTAATCAAAATGGTGAATGGTAACCAGAAAGCAAAATATTATTTTATATTTAAATACATAATTAGATATTTTTAAATAAAACAACTAATAAACCTCGTGTACATGCTAAATATGTAATTAGATATTTTTAATTTATAGTAGAATTTGTAACGAGCATTGCATGTAATTTTTATCTAAAAAATAGTTAACTTTTTATTAATTTGTATTTCATAAAATAATTTCAAATTAGTAATTGAAATAATTGAAATTACTAGATAGTAATAAGAAAAATATTTCTAAAATTGTTTTATATGTTTTAACCTCTACTTAAAATAGAGGTACAACTTCTATAAGAAAAAGTAAAAAAGTTTCACATAAACTTCTACTATAATTAAAAGTTGGAGTTGAAATAGAAGTATAAGTTAACCAACATCATTAAATATCACCTAAATACGAGAATAACAAATAAAACCTAAAATACAAGGTTTAAAATATTTAAAACTAATTAAATATAAAGTTGTCTACTTGATAAATAAAAATGAGACAAATATTTCAAAGGGTATCAAGAGAAGAAAAAGGTTTTACCCTTATTTACCTTTGTGTAATGGTATCTTTAATGGTTAAACTCGTACAGATGTTTTTACTATATTATCAATTTATTAAACATTTATCTATTAGAGCATATCCAATGCAAAAAAATAAATTGTACCTACAAAAAAGTATCATGTAATCAATACAGAGAGAATGTCTATTTCTTAGGACACTTATATCAGTCAAATAAAAAATTGGTATTTCATGTAATCATTGATTGTTTTCACTTTTTATGAGATGCCTATATATATATTAATTTTAGTCTTTAAATACATAATACACACTTTTTCTTTCTTAATTAGTTGTCTATCAAAATACCTATTTTATAGATATTGTGATAGACATCATTTATATCATATCATCTTTATATTTTCAATCTATAGTTGCATTAGAAAAGGTTTTTATTAGCTTAATATCTATTCATCCTATGTGG
>JAJIYU010010379.1:0-16161 GCA_030144865.1 Tinospora cordifolia | reverse complement strand
TGCTTTATGTCTAGGGTTTATTTATGTTGCATATTATTCATTCATCATCTAAAGAATGCATTTTTGCATCTCTTTATCTATTTAAAAGTGTGCACATAAAGTAAGCAACATACAACGTCCTCAACTGAGAAGCATACTACTACTGATGACTATTTTCATAGTACTTGTCGGTACAAGTGTCTTCAATGGTTACCTGAAAAAGAGTGAGTGGGGTGAGCTCAAGAGCCTAGTGGATCATACACGCAAGCATGCAAACACTTATCAAGCATTATGTGATTCAACAGTTCAATTATTTTGAATTGGCATTAAAACTAAAAGGACGTTCGTCTGTATCCCTCATTAGGCCTAGAATATAGAAATTAACATCCACATACTAGTTACCTATTCATGACCCTATCTTAGGAGAGAAGTCACAACTCGACTATCAGTCCCATCTTACTACTGTTACAGTAGCATTAAGATCTGCCTTGGGTTGGGAATACCCACAATGACACTAGACCACTAGCAAAGTGTCAATATTACTGTGCCAGTACATGGTTACATCTCTTAATCATCTTTATTTAGTAACCACTAACATACTCATAACATCATTATTTCATATATAAATAAACAACAACTTTAATAAGCTTCACAAGGTACATATAGCATATCATCTAAACGATATTTTATATTCATGAATCACACAATATGCTATCAACACTATAAAAGACAAGTAATCATCCTAACAACTATCAAACATATCCCTAGCATGCTTCTAAACATTCAATAAAAATAAACAACCAATCATGCTTCATATTTAGAATTAAAATAATACTAAATAATATGGGTATTCATCCCCACCTTTGACGCTTAAATCCTTCTGATCTTAGTATTTCGAGCCTTCTCAAATCTTCAACCTTCTTTCACTCAAGGAGAGAGCAATGAGACTCTTTTTTTCTTGTGCTAGAAGAGAACTAAGAAGAAAAACGAAGAAGAGAAAAATGAGAAGATTCTCTTTCTCTTGAAAATGAATAAGAGAAGAATGAGATGGGATGGTTTAAGGGGAAGAGAAGGGTGCTATTTGTAGGCATCCTTGGCCAATCACCTCATTCTACTATTCATATTTTAATATATCCCATCACCCTATTACTCATATTTTAATATATCTCACCACCCTATTCCACTACTCATATTTTAATATATCCTACAACCGTATTCCACTACTCATATTTTAATATATTTTATTTTATTAATGTGAAATTATTTATGGGATAATTAGGATAGTGGTAATTTTTTTTACTTTTTATATGAATTTACCGTTCCATCCCTAAAAGGCAAAATTATCGTTCTAACCTTGGGTATTTAATGTTTTTTCACAATTTAAAAGACACATTTCTATACTCTTAATATTCGAAAATTTTTCTGGGTATTACATTATGTCAATCATAGCCAATACTGTTAAAGAAAACAGTGAAGAACTTACGAAGATATACTTTAAATAAGAATTGAGATATGAAAATTTGAGTGACCTATGCACAAAAAGAGGCAAAAAATTGGAGTTGAAGGAAATGAATGAAGAGAACAAAATTTTGTTAAAAGACTTAAATTCCATTTTTAATTCACCTATAAATGAGTATATTTGTGTTGAATAGTATAATTTTACCCAAAAAAAAGCTACATGACAAGGGCCCTCCACCCTTTTTGATGATTTTGCTTCCTATCTTAATAATATTGGAGGATTTGGACCAAATTTACCACAAATTAAAATTGTTCGTTGTATATTGTTTTTGGTACCTATTTTAGTGAATGAAAAATTTATTTAAAATATTATGTGGTAAAAGTTTATTTTAAGTATTAGGTTACATGTTGTATTTGTTACTATGCATTACTTAAATTTATTTAATAGATTATAATTATCAATTTCATTCAATGTAATACCATGAAATTTAATAAGATCACCACATATTTTCTAACGATTTAAATATCAAATAAATAAATAAGAAATAGAATTTTAAAACCTATGATTGCATGAAATATGTATAAGTAAATTTAGAATAAGTATTAAAAATGCTATGAAATTGAAAATCACAAGATAATGTGCAAAAATGGCGCATTAACGTGATTACCACAATAATTTCGGACAAACGCAGAAAATGGAGAAAAATGTGTCATTCTGGTTACCTCGGTCGATGACCGCGGTAATTACAAAAAAAAATCTAGAAAAAAAAAAAGCTTTGCGCTAGTTACTTCGGTGAGTGACTATGGTAATCATGAAAAAATCCAAAAAAAATAAAGTTTAGCACTGATTACCTTGGTCGATGATCGCAATAATCATGGAAAAATCCAAAAAAAATAAAGTTCTGCACTAGTTACCTCGGTCAATGACCGCAGTAATCATGGAAAAATCCAGAAAAAATAAAGTTTTGCACTGATTACCTCAGTCGGTGACCGCGGTAATTTAAGACTATATAAAGAAATTTCCTTCACAGAAAGCCCTAAAATCATCCATTTCTCTCTTAGAGCTTGTGATTTCTTCCAGAGATCATTTCACTTCGATTTCTCTTGTTCCATCGGAGTTCTTCAACAACTTTAGCTCACTCAAAACATCTTCAGCTACATCTAAAGTAAAAGGGGAAGAAGAACTACACCAAGCAAGGAAGAAATGAGGATCTTCACATCTTACACATTTCTCCTCTCAAATGAGTATTTAGTCACTATTATTTGGTGTGTTCTGAGTATGGATGTTGTGTATGAAATGAAAACAAAAGTGATTGAAGTTTGGGCTTCGTGTTGATGGTGAATGAAAAGGAGAAAGCAAATACCACGAGATTAAAGATCTAAGGCGACTACAGACAAGAGCAACGACTCAAGGAAATTGAATATTAGGTGGGTGAGATTTTCTTGCTCACTAGTATTATTCAGAGTTTGAATGCATAACATGATGCTTGTTTAGCTTAGATGTATTTAGTGGCATGCTAGGAATTACTTGATTGATCTTGATAGGAATGGATTGTTGAGAAACCATCATGTTTGCTTGTTCATTTTGATAACATGTATGGATTATGAGTTGAGGAATTATTTTTCATGAAGAATGATTGTATCTATATGATTTACTTTGAAACATTCGGTGTATTGAATTGCTATGAATTGGAGTGGAATGTGAAATTAAAGAAGATTAAATTAAGATTTAATAACTCCACAAATCGGGGCTATGATAGGCTACATACCATCGTCGTGGGTATCCCAGCCAAGCTGGTTGCGATAGCTGATTGATCTATCGGACTATAAGTCACTTAGGACCTCTCTCCTTAGATCGTGGTCCCGAAAGGTAACATGCCCTTGGGCGTTACCCCCGAATTCGCTCTTGGATCACACGAAGACACTGAGAACAGAGCTATTTCAGTCTTCGAAACTCAACGGATTGACCAACATAGTGTTTGAAATGCCCTAATGTAATGAAAGTATTTGCATATTGTGTATTCTGGTTTGTATGATACTAGTGATGTGTAGGGATGATCCAATGGGCTCTTGAGCTCATCCCATTATTTCATTACAGGTGATCATTGATACCACAAGAGTAGACCAGCCATTCGAAGCCGTCATTTTGGTTGAGACCTCAGTGGAAGGTTGTCACAATTTTTTTTGGTTCAATGTTTTATCATTTTGTTGTAAATGATTTAAACTGGGCATGTGCCCTTCATCTTTTAAACTGTCTTACTTGTAAATTTTGACATGTATCAAACTTGGCCATATGCCTTATTGTACTATATTTGTAAATTTTGACATGTATCAAACATGTATCAAACTTGTAAATTTTGAACTATATTTTCATGTTGAATTTGTAAGTACTTCAAACCACTGCATGTATTTCTTTAATGAATCTCATTTTTGCTAACAAAAACTTGTATTTAAAAGAATATTGTGTATTTTAAATTGATTTCGTAACTTATTTAAAAGAAAGGTTTTGAAGCATGAGATAGACAGAATGAGAACCACGTGGCCTCCGACTCTCGGTGAATGACTCAAGCCTGGTGTTTCTCGCCAAATGGGCACGCTGTCTCCGCGTGCGGCCCCAATGAGTCATCATGGAAAGAAAGAAACCGGGAGCTGGAGTGTTACATATATAGTATCAATTTCATAGTATTGAAATTTCAAATATATAAAAAAAATTAAAAAAGTTATTAAATTAAGATAAATAAATAAATAAATTTATCAAAACATGTTTATTAAGAAAATAAAGGAAAAAATAAGTAGAAAATAGTAAAAATAAATAATATAAAATAATAAATAAAAATAACTAGAAATTTTAAAATAATAAAAATTTTAATTTAAGTTCATATTAAAATAAGTAAAAAAAATACATATAATATTTAATTAAAATAAATAAATATAATTAAGATTTCTTTAATTATAACCATATTTATAATTATAATAAAAAAAAATTATAAACTTTACTAGCGCCAAGATGGCACTGGCTTTAGCACAAGATTAAAGACAACCCTATGTTATCTTGGCACCCAACCAGCACCCAGTTGGAGATGTTCTGAAAGCTTAATTCAAAAGCAAGACAGCTGTAATTGCTAGCTTTTTGTCGCATATGACATAGTACACATAAGTCCTTGGCGGGAACCAAGGCAGTTGTTTTAGATACCAATAATTTACTCAAAGAATAAACTAATAAAATACATAGAAGTAAAATCGAGTAAAAGCAAAAACTCACTTCAATCGAAGGGCCTTCTATTTCAATCTAAACTAATCTAATTCTTTAATTGAACGAAATGATTTTTAATTAGGTTGGATTGATCATTTACATTGAAAAACTTGATCCATAGAAAGCCTCTAAGAGGGTCTCTGTAATATCCTAGAATTTTGTCAAATAATTTGAAATAAATAAAAATAGGTTCAGTGAATTAATTTCAAAAATTTTAAGAAATTTTTGGGTACAAATTTTGGGTTGGCACATGAAAAATAAAATATATTGGAGATATAATATAAAATAGGCAAATAAGACCTTAAGTTGATAATTAAATGAAAATTTCAATTTACTAGAATTAATTATGAAATTTAAAGAGTTGCTTAAGAATTAAATAAACAGAAATAAAGTATATATACACAAATAGGTTAATATGTGTATGAATAAGGTGGGTGTTAGCATAATAAATGTTAATACTACATATTATAGGAATTTGTATATAGAAAATTTTATATAATTAAATAAAAATGTAGTATAAGTGTATTTATTTAAAATAAATAAAACATTATATAAATATTAATTTATAATTACATAAATTATTATCTGAAAATGAAATATGAAATAAATAAAAAATATATGAAAATAAAAAATGTAGATTATTTAATTATGGGCATTAAAATATTAAAGAAATAGAAAAATATTTAATAAATGCAATATTAAATAATTAGAAAGGGAAAAAATATTAGCAAATTAATAAAATAGAAGGATGTGAGCTAGTTACACAAAATAGGAAGTGGAATTGAGTTTATAATTGGCAAAACTCGGATAATAGAAGCTTTAGAAGTTGATTTTGATAATAAAAACTGCATCCAACGGCCATAATCGAGTAATATTCACGATCTGCAATCCAACGGCCCAGATCAAGATCGCACCGAACACCCTGGAACACTGAATACCAAAGATCGGATAGTCCGCAATCAACACGTTCGATCCAACGGTCCAGATCGAGGCGCTCAACGACGATCGCGAACGAGTACTACGATCGAGGATCATCCGACAAACTGAGCAAGTTTCGTTTTTGCGATCCGTCATGCTATGCTCGAGAATGATCCAACGGTCGAGATCTCACCCGCCCGATCCAACGGCTGACGATGCACGCGCCAAAACGAGTTCGCGATTCAGTGCTGCGAATGATGCACATCCGACGGCCCAGATAGACGAACTTCGATCCATCGCGAACCAGACACCGTGCTCGAGGAAAATGCAACCGCCCAGATGCAACCCGCCCGATCCGAGATGCGCGTGCATGATTCGAAGAAGATCTGACGATCCAGATCAAATGCTCCAAAAATAAAAATCAAAAAATTTGAATAAATACATTAAAAATTCAAAAAATTAGTTTCTAAATTCCCAAGAATTTTCAAAAATTTACTTGCTAATCTTCTATGCTTGGGGGGCACGAAATTTTGAAGAATTGAAGAGTTTCTCATAAGATGACACCACAAACTTGCCATTCTTTACCCTTTTGAGCTCTATATAAACACCTACCATGCTCACAATTCATCTCATCCCAAGAAACAAGAGTTGAATTGTCATCTTGTTCTCTAAGCCCTCTTTTTGGCTCCCCTTATCACCATAATTTTCCCTCTTGAGTGTGAGAAGTTCTTGGTTTGGAGATTCTTCTTGAGTGTTCTTGAGTGTTCTTGAGAGTTCTTGAGTGTCTTGAAAGTTCTTGAGTGTTTGGAAGCCTTGAAGTAACGGAACTCTGCCGGATTTCAGAGGTGTGCAGAAGAGACGCATTTAAGGTGGAAGTAACTTCTAACTTCTACTTCTTTATTTTAATTTGAATAAGTCTTGCATGTGTGATGATGCTTTGAAGATGATTGATTGAATATATGATTTAATATGCATGCTTTATTTATTTGATGTGCCATGAATATATATGTTATGCACGTTTAGAGATTAACAATATTGATGCATGTTATACATGAATTGTGCCATGAATAAATATTTAATGATTCATGTTTTGTATATGTTGCATCGATGGTTAAATCCGATATTGTGTGTTTTATCACTAAGAAAAGATTAAATAATGATTCAATCCATGTACCGACGCGATGATGGACTGCATAGCGTCATCGTGTGTGTTCCACCACCGACCCGGCTTGCCGGTTTACCTTTGACGATTTTGAACTGGGTTTCCAAGAGTGATCCTACTTCATAGATATTGGAGTTTGAGTTTCCGTTTGTCATTCTCTCTCCCTATGATGTGGAACACAGAGATTAAACTCTTTCGGTCCGAATGTCAACTATAAACAAAAAATTTGTTTCAATTGCCTAATGTACAAAAGTGTTTGATATGCTTGGTTTGTTTAAATTGAAATAATGATTTAGATGTTTAGAAAGATCCATTGGGCTATATGCTCACCCCTTCCTTCTATTTTTCAGGTAATTGATTTACATGAAGACCATGAAAATTAGTTAGGTTCTTTTATTTTAAAAGTTTGTAATTTCTATGTAATGGCATGTTGCCCAAGTTTTGAATCTTTCGCTGTAATAGTTTTTCTTTGAGATCAAATTATATACTTAATTTTATTTAATTAATTTGAGTTTATGAATTTCAGTTATTTCCTATACTATTGCCTTATTAAATTCTTAAATTTAAGTTATGTTGTGTTAAATACAATTAAGACATGAAATAATTGAAATAGAAAAAAGTCAAGTATGTGTCACTTGTAAAGTAACACTGGCCCGGCCTGCCATTTGGTGTAGCCCACCATCAATAGAATGGTGGTCGTGTCCAATGCTTAAAGATACGGGGGTTGGAGTGTTACAGCCCCATAACGTATCAAACATCATATATATATATATAACCCCAGCTCACAAATATCTGTTAAGATATCTACTCAATCCCTTATAGTTAGCATTAGGGAAGTGAGTTTTGAGGTTTGTGACATGATTTTAATGTTTATATCAAATCTATGACATTGTCTTCCAAGAATACAACCATCAATATCTACCATCTTTTTAAAGATGTCCCTAAGCCTACGGGAACAACTATTAAAGAGGTCTAATCTAAATTACAGAAATAACAGAATGCATCAATTAAAATAAAAATATGTAAAATTAACAATACGACAAGGAAAAAATTATTCTCCAGCCATCACAATAATGCTAGGTCTACTAAAATCAAGCACTAGCGGTTGTGTGTCATCATCAACAGTCTGTGATGATGATAAAGGCTAATGTGAAGGAGTAATTGAACTCTCAATCGATGGCAATGATGCTGATGTGAGTGTGCCTAAGGTTCCCTACTTGCGTTAGTACTCTCACCGTGTGCTCTCTCCTCCCCCCCCCCCACCCCCAACCAACTTATAGCCATCTACAACTATATAAATAAATTAACAAAAATAACAAGTTACTTACAAAAATGACAACTAACACAAAAAAATTTATTTTTCTCATATATTTTGATATACAACAAGTTATAACTACAACTAAATAACCTTTTTATTTTTGTTTTACACCTAAATAATTCATTCAAACTCTTCCACTTCTCTTTCTTCTAACTCATCACTAGAATTTGTTGACATCAGTTCTTCCTTTTAAACTTTGACATTGTCGTCATCCAAAATAATGAAACAACCATTCCACTAATGATTCATTAACACTTTCATCTACTTCAAAATGTTGATCACAACTCATGTCCTCTTGAAACTAGTTCTCTTATGATCCGGTTAATGACATGCCAAATTCTTCAACTTTGACAACTGATCTTCCTTTCACTATACAAACTGTTAGTACTTTCTATCTTTAATGTTAGATATGGAACGTAATAAACTTGGCATACTTGCATTGCTAAAAATAAATGGTTCATATATGTTGATTCGTTTTTGATAATTGACAGCAACAATTTTGTACTCCTTATGAACGCATATTCCTAAATTTGGTGTTGGATCAAAGCAATCATACTTAAATAATACAGTCCTAATTATTGGAAATGCTAGGTATTCTAATTAAATCCCTTTAGTTAATTTACCATAATAGTCATAAGTGCTTTCAGCATAATTGGTCCTTTTAATGATATACTATTATTTGTTATCACTATATTTGAACTGTATTTTTCAATGTAAAATTTGTAATTAGTCACAAAATAGACTGGATATGATATAAAGATTTGTAAAGTATCTGATGTTAGGTCCACAATGAATGGGTTTGTAATTCCATTTACTGGATCATGAGCCTATATCAATTGAAAAATAGACATTGATAATTTTTTATTATCAACAAAGATGGATATTGTGAAAAAAATAAATAAATAAATAAAACTTTTATTTATAAATGGGTTCTTACATACAAATTGAATTAATTTGTAAATTTTCTTTTTCAACCTATAATCAATTGCTTTTTCAGAGATGTTACGAGTAAACTTCATATATCATCAATAAAGATTCTACAAGACAACAATTATTTACAAATATATCTGTTTTGCATAATAAAAAAAGTTATAATATTTAATTAATTGAAATCCTTACTGAATATATGGTTGTACTTTACGAAAATTGAGAAGGATATATGATTGAGTATTATTATATTCTTCGAATGTTAATATCCATATTTTAGGGCAACTAAATTGCAACACCCTAGCCCCCAGTCTGTGCGTCTTTCGGGCCCCACGCGGAGATGCTCACCCGTCTAGCAGGAGACACCGGGAAATAGTCGTCCGCTTAGAGCCAAAGCGCTACTGAATTAATCTACTCTCTATCTTTTTCTTTCTTTCAAGTAATGATAAAATCAATTTAAATAGACATGAAATTTTTTTTTTTTGAAATAAAACTTCCATGTAAATAAAATGGATAAGTGAAGTTTCAAGTAAAATAAGAAACTTCAAGTTCGAATTTAATCAATTTAAAAATCTCTGAAATAAACCAAAAATATTTAATTTCATATATAAAACGATCAGTCCACTAGTATGGGACACATGCCCAATTTAAATTAAGTACCAAATATTATATACAAAAGACAATAATGACCTCCCAGTGAGGTTTCACCAAAATAGTCGGAGTCGCCTAGAGATGGTCAGCTCGAACTGTCACCTGAAATAGAAAAGTGAGGTAAATTCAAGAGCCCATTAGATCATATAGCACATCACTAGCATTATTTAGACTAAAAATACAAAACATGCAAACACTTTCATGCATTAGGACATTTCGAACACTTTATTATTTTTTGTCGCAATTAAGACGAAAGGTTTATGGCCTCGGTGTGCCCCTCGTAATCCGGGGGTAACGCCCGAGGGCCGGTTACCTTTCGGGACTTCAACGGGGGGCATGAGGTCCGAAGTGACACCTAGCCCCACACCCAATCTAATTAGAGACATTCATGATGACATCCAAAGGCCAGTCATTGCCCTAGTACGTGATTTTTGTCTCAATTTAATTTTCTTTAATTTTACAATCACATCGCAAATCATACATTGGAAGTGCTATTTCATGATACATATAAATCATCTGTACTAACATTTAAGAAATTCAATCATGGCATGAATTTTTTTTTCACATTATCTAAGCATGTGAGCATGGCAATTTATTTTAAAAAAGTCAACATGTTATCTTAGCATACAACCAATCATTCCAATCAATGATCACTCAAGAACAGTCCTAGCAAGCTCCTAAGTGCATATTCAAAATAATTAATCATCATGTTTAGTATTAAAAATCTAAATAATAGTAGGGAGTACAGTAATCACACCCATATTATATTTTTGGGTCCCTTGCGCCTTTGCGCCGCCTTTCGTCACTCTTTGATTTTTAATCTAAAAAATAAAAAATCATTCTGTTGAGTCCAAAGCCTCTACAACTCATTCAAATCAAATTTAAAATAGTTTCTCGAGCTCAAATTTTTTTTATTTTATTTTTAAAGTACTCAAGAGGTTTATATATATATTTGAAATGAGATCCCTCGCATGGGTACGCACTATTCGACGTGTCCAACAATATTTTATTTCGCCTCTAATGCATACAAAAAATAAATACTTTACAAAAATAATTCGCAATAGTATTATTAAAAAAAATGAAACCTAAGTCTTGAGCATTCAAAAAAATGCGAAGCTATCACATTCGTGAGCCTCGAATGTAGAGGGTTTGAAATGCTAAAAATCTCGTTTTTCACATTGATAGCCAAATAAACACTATACTAGAAGTATCGAATCAAAAACTTGAGTTTAGAGAACATTATACCTCGTCGTTGTTTCGTTTCCCTTTTGCTCCTCTTATAATACTTCATATTTTACTTTGACATGTAAATTAATTTAAATAAAAAATAAATATATGTAAATACATATATATGTACGAATTATGCATGTACATACAGATAATTATATATAAATGTATTAAAAATATACGATACATGTATAAATTAATTAATTAAAGTAGTATTGAAAAATGACAATGAAATAAATGAATTTTTAAAAATATTAAATAAATATAAAAATGTCCAAAAACAAGATATAAATGTTTATTAAAATATTTATTAAAAAAATAAAATAAATCGCGTTGGCTAAAGTTGCGAAAAAAAATCAGAAAATAAAAAGGATACTTATAGGGGTCTTTTTGAACTAACTTCGAAAAAAGGGGGAATTGGGCAAAAATTTTCTCTATGAATAGTAATTGCAAGTACTGTTCATCGGTGGGTACTGTTCACATAGGCACTATTCATTGCAAAACAGAGAAACGAAAATAGAAAGAAACGAAGAAATTGCAGATTTTTAGGGCATTCGTTTTTTGGTCATCGGAGATTCGATTTTCGTCCAGAGACAGTCAAAACAATCCAGATCAGATTTAAAGCAATTCTAAGAGACTAAGGTAAGATTTTGAAGCCTTAAACTCATTCAAATCAATTCCCATGGGGTAACAAGATCAAAATCGCAAAACTAATCGGCAATTTGGGATTTTTTACGCACAGAAGGATCTGGAGCGAATTGAGCTCAGATCTTCCTTTTAAGTCGATGAATTAGTAATTCTAGACTACATTTTGAAAGTTTTGACTGTTCATTTGCAGTTTTTGATGGATTTACGAGTTTTTGATAGCATCTGGAGGTTTTGGAGGGTGAAAATCCTTTAGGCAACCGTAAAACTCAATTCGCTTGACGTATGAGGTAAAAGTCAAAATTAAAATTGTTCTATTTTGAATTTGGAAGAAATTGAATATAATTTTGTATGCTGATGTGGTGAAATGGGAAATCCAAATTTTTGAGAACCCTTTTTGTAAGGAATTTCATGTGGATGGGCTTTTGATGGTGTATAACCCCAATAAAAGTTCAATTGGAGACCATAGAAATGTAGAGAATGAAAATCTATACATATCGACACCAAATTCATTAAATATTGGATATCAAATGGAGTTTTGGTGAATGATTAGCCAATGAGATTATTTATAAAAATTTAGGAAATTAAAGAAAAATATGATCGAAAAGCTTATTTATTTTATTTCCTACTATAAAAATATGATATTTGAGCAGAAAATTAATGTTAAAGGTTATTGAGACTATTTGAGTTAAAGTGCAGCAATATATGAGGCCTAATATGCATGTAGAATTAAATATAAGAAAATAAATATGCTAAAAATTATTATAAAAATAAATTAAATTTGATTTGTGCATCTAAAATTATGTTTGATAGGATAATTATGGTGAATGAGAACCTAGATTTTGGGAGTCAATATTAGAAATTAGTTGGACAGTAATTTTGATAAGTAGCAATTATTTTTGGTATTATGTGAATGGTGATATTATGTCAAAACCGTTGATTTTCAGGAAATAAGAACTTATGCAAATGAAAATATATATTATATATAAAATGATGGATTATATATTGTTGAATTTTACAGTAAATTTGGAAGTGGCTGATTACTATATCAGGAAGTGAGATACGTGTCCAATGGGATTAGTTGTTGGTATTCTATAAATATTTCTTTATCTTCGTTATTTTTGTGACATTGTAGATATAAAATGGATTTGAATGTAAGCATACTATTTGTATTGACATATTTGCATTTGGTTTAAAATTCGTGAAATTTTATTTATACGGTAGCGTGTTTTGAATTTGTAAGAGCATATCTAAAATGCGATATCATTTGGTGGACTGAGCCATGGGGAATAATACTTCTTATGTTATAATCCATGTGGGACTGAGCTATGAGAAGTATCAGCCTTTTTCTATATACTAATCCTCAAAATGATTGTGAAGTTGATGATAATTAGAAGTACAATCTACTATTGTCTAGGCCAGACGAGAAGTGAGACTGACTTAAGTTTTGAAAGATGTGGATGTGCATGTATTTTATTGAATGATGCATTGAAAATAGCATGATCATTATGTTGGATTCATATATGTATGATTTGAATATGCATGATGGATTTAAATGTTTTATCTAGTTTGATTTTCTGCATGATTATTTAAATACATCTAAATATCATAGATAAAGAATATTCACTGGGCATGTTGTTGCTCACTTATTATCTTTAACATTTTAGGAACAGATAGGAAAGAAAAGAGGCCAGCGCGAGAAGAGTAGATGACTTTGCTGTTATTGTTGGGTGTGTAGGCTTAATTCTATTGCAAACTTTATTTTTGTGTAATTATAATTATCACTATCTACATAATATCATCTAGAGGATTATGAATTTGTTTATACTAGGTATGAGTGTGAAATGATGTGAATTTTAAATTATAAGTTATGATTGATGATAGCATGTGGCATATTATTATCTGTATGGACTATGGATTGATAATGTTGTTTATTAGGTGACGATTTTTATTTGGGATAAGTCAAAGTTGTAGGGGAGACTTTATCAAAATGTTTGTCTAAATATGGAGTAGTTTTGAGAGGATGAGGTTGACATAGTATTATATGCGTAGGTGTAGCGTATATGATATTATGTGTCGGTCGTGATGTCACTTGTATAAAGTGGGTTGCGACAATATTGGTATTACAGCCACTCTGGGGCCACAACTTGGTGTGCGTCAGGGGCACCAGACGCCTTCTGCGATGGGGTAACCAATCCCTGGGGAGTGAATTTTGTGTTACATCGATTGTGTGGAGGAGAGGTTTTGAGCTAAGTAGGGCAGGGCGAGTGTTTCACGTGACGAGGCCTTTTGAGAAAACCCACATTCGTTTAGTGTGTCTAAGTGAGGACAGTATCGTCATAGTGGGCCCTGTAGCTGTGACAATGTTGGTATCAGAGACTAGGATCTTAAAAACTTTAAATTGATAAAACTCTTGTATGATGTTATATTTGCTTATATGAGTATTTGGACTAATAAATATATTAGGCCAACCTATACCATGGATTTTGATCTTGATGAAGCTCTATTTGCTTGTAAATTTTAGAGCTGAAAGAAAAAAAGAAAAAAAAAAAGCAAGATTAGCCATGGATCTTAATGAAAAGTTGAATCAAACACTGGAAGCTATACTTGCCTCACGGCAACAACAACAGGCACTGGCAGCTACTCTATTAGCATAGATGCAGGGCAACAGACCAGTTCCACAGAATGTGCTAGCAGAAGGGGAACAAAGTAGTGCAAGCATTCTTGTGAGAGGTAGAACTAAACCAATTGTTGATCCTATTCTAGTTCAAGCTAAGGTGGTAGCATCTACAGATCCTAATGCTGAGAAAGATAGGTATGAGAAGGTGATGAAGGCCTTCAAGCATAGGGGTCCTAATGAGTTTCTAGGTGGGTTTGATCTTGAAACTACAAAAAAGTGGATGAATAAGATGGAAATTATCTTTGAGGATATGCAAGCTTCAGATACAGAAAAGGTGAAACTGGCTAGATTTAAATTGGTTGACAAAGTAGATGACTAGTGGAGGTGGATGGCCACTAGAGGTGTTGAGGTTAAGTCAAGACTAAGTTCAAAGAGTTCTTTTATGATGAGTTCTATTTTTAGGTGTGAGAAAGATAAGAAAAGAAATGAATTTATGCATCCTACTCAAGGAAGTATGACAATAAGGGAGAATGAGCACGAGTATTATCGATATCTGAAACATACATAGGATTGTTACTATTGGATCGTAAACTATGAACCATGTATGTTTTGAGATGCTAGATCGACTTTATCATTTATTGCAAAACATATAGTAGATAGACTACATTTATCACCTGTTAGGACTAGCACACCTCTGATTTTGAGTACAGCAGCTGGGGAAAGAATATATCCAACTATGGTGTGTGAAAATTGTGTGGTAAAATATGACAATCATGAAATGATTTTGTGTCTTAGAGTTTTGAAATTTCTAGAATTCGATGCTATTCTAGGCATGGATTGGTTAGCAGCCTATCATGCATGAGTTGACTACTTTTCTAAAAGAGTAGTCTTTCAAATACCAGGCCAACCTCCATTTGTGTATAGAGGTATGACATCTTCACAACTTCCTACTTGAGATCGAATGGCTATTGATGAAGAAGTAGGAATGTTGGTTGGTATTTGTACAATGGTCGAAAAGGCAAAAAGCATCAAGTTAGCTGATATCCCTGTAGTTTGTAACTACCCCGATGTGTTTTCAGATGATTTGCCAAGGTTACCACCTAAACGAGAGATGGATTTTATTATTGAATTGATGCTTAACACTAAACCTATTTTCATTCCTCCATACCGAATGGCACCAAAGGAGTGACAGGAACTTAAAGTGCAACTAGATGAGTTGATGACTAAAGGGGTTTATTAATCCAAGTATGTTTGTAACACTCCGGAATTTGCGAGCGTGCTATGTCACAAGTAAACATAAAGAAAAATAATATTTCGTAAGAAAATGAGAAATTAAAATAAAAAATAACAAAAAGAAAAAAGGAAAATAAATAAATAATAGTTTTATAGAAAAAAAATATATAATAATAAGAATAAATATTTGAGAACAATAATAATGATAATAATAATAATAATAAACAAATCAGAGTCATGTTTTATTTAAAAATAAATATAAACTTAGTTGGAAAATAAATTATTTGTAGCTTATTCGCGCGGGCGTGAGTGCGAAGGCGCGAGTGCCAAGATGCGAGTGTTGCGGACGTGCACGTCATTTGGCGAAAAGAAAATAAATGAATAGACAAATCAATATTGAAAAAAAAGGAGAATTAATTACCGAATTAAAATCTTATTTTCGATGCATAGGTTATAGTAGGGAAAAAATAATTGAATATATTACGATGCTTATGAATGTGTTGACAAGAAAATTATAAAATAAATTAATTAAGAAAATAATAAAACAATAAAAAAATCATGTTGTGTAACAATAAGAGATAAATGTATGATTATTGACAAAAAAAAGAAAAATAGATCATTTGATCGAAAATAAATAAATAATAATAATAACAATGATAAATAATAATAATAATAATAATAATAATAATAATAATAACTAATGCTCTGGTTTGTTTTTGAAAAAAAAAAAAAGAAAAAAAAGGGAAAGAAGAAGTTGCTCGAATAGAAGA
>JAJIYU010010378.1:0-16138 GCA_030144865.1 Tinospora cordifolia | reverse complement strand
AAAAATTAAATATGATATAAAATTTTAAAGAATACGTCAAATAGAAAAATGGCTTTACTAATAACTACTTAAATTAAAAATTCGTGAAAGGCCTAATTTGTATATAAATGTGTGTATTATAATTTAATTAATAAATTAAAATAAATTGGTATTCGAAATTGACCTGATTACGGTACACCAATTAAATAAACCAAAACAAACCCGGGCATCATGGCGACAGTTTAACCTGATCCAAATTTGTCAAATTCTAAAACGTGGGTGGGCCCATATTAAAACGTGAACAGTTGTCACAAGCTCGGTGGCCCCATCTCCCACTTCCATATCCAGCATCGTCACCACCAGATCGACCTCTTCCTCCTCATTTCACCTGAACCGCCTCTTTGCTGATAACAAACAAAATTCAAAAACGTTTTCCTTAAAGATCTCACTTTCCACCACCGTTCATGTTGGCTCCCATTCAACTTCATCAAGCTTCTTGACACTGCCTTCCTTTCAAGGACCAAGAAAACCAGAAAAAACGAATTAAAAATGAGTTCTTCTCAGCCTCCCAAACCCTTGAAAGTTTACAAAGCTTTGACAACTTCAACAACAGCGGTGTCGAAAACCGCTGTTGCACCTCCCCAAACTGCTGTGGTGTCATCCCACCTCGCCATGATCGAACTCAAGCAGCGAATTCTCGCCTCAATTTCCAAGCTTTCCGATCGAGACACCCAGCAAATCGCTACCCAAGACCTCTCAAGCATCACGACCGGCCTCTCCCCGGAAGGCGTCTCCATGCTTCTCAACTGCCTCTGCGACGCTTCCAATGACCCCAAACCCGCTGTTAAAAAGGAAGCTTTACGCCTTCTCGCGCTTCTCTGCACCTCCCATGCCACTTCCACGTCGGCCCACCTCACAAAAATGATTGCCCATATAGCGAAAAGGCTCAAGGATTCTGATTCCGGTGTTCGAGATTGTTGCCGCGACGCCATTGGAGCGCTGGCGTCGCAGTATTTGAAGGAAGATACTGATAATGGAAGTATTGGGTCGGTGGTTTCGTTGTTCGTGAAGCCGTTGTTTGAGATAATGGGTGAGCAGAGCAAGTTGGTTCAAGGTGGAGCCTCGATTTGTATGGCGAAGATGGTAGAGTGTGCTGCTGATCCTCCGATTTCTGCGTTTCAGAAGCTATGCCCTAGGATCTGCAAGTATTTGAATAGTCAGAGTTTTCAAGCTAAAGCTGCATTGTTGCCTGTTGTTTCTAATCTCTCTCAGGTTTGGGCAATGTGGACTGTTTGACTGGTTTTAATTCAGTTTTTATCTTTTAGTCCTTAATCACTATGGTGGAACTCTATTTGTATCTTTAAGCTTGGTATTTCATATTGAAGCGATTAAAAGTTTTAGGTGCCTAAGTAGATTCTAACTATATGGTGATTTGGGGCTAAATTATCAAACTTCAAAGCTCACCCGTTTTGTTTTTAGCTTTGTGCTTTGTAGCAATGGATATGGATCATGAATTCAAACTCAAGTGGATGATTTTCAGTTTTTATAATTGGAAATAGTTTATCAGAATGTAAATGTAGTCATGGATAGAGCTGAATGGAGGAAGTAGATTCATGTAGCAAGAGAAAGGCGCAAATTACCGTTGCTATATGAATTTGTTGCAGGTGGGAGCAATTGCACCACAAAGTATACCAACTTTGCTGCAAAGCATCTACGACTGCCTTCATAGCAGTGATTGGGCTACGCGTAAGGCAGCTGCTGAGACATTGACTGCATTGGCATCTCATTTGAGCCATTTGATCACCGATGCCACATCTTCAACCATTGCTGCACTTGAGGCCTGTCGCTTTGATAAGGTATCACCTTCGTGGCTTTGTCATTCCTTTGTATACCAATGATTGAAGAAGCTTTAGAATAGAACTTGAACTTGTGTGACAACAATATATCTTCATGTTGTTATAGATCAAACCTGTTAGAGACAGCATGACAGAGGCATTGCAGCTTTGGAGAAAGATTGCAAGTGAAGGAGGAAATGGTGCTCCAAACAACCAAAATGCAATATCCAGTGGTTAGCCTGCCAAGATATTTGACATTTGAACTATGCAACAAATGAATCTTCATAATGCACATACCCTTCTTTTTATCCTCTGGTTTGGTGTAACTTGATAACTGAGATAGTTGTTTTCGCAATTCGCAGATAAAAATTCACAAGGAGCTGAATTGACAGACAATTCAGACCTCAAGAGAAATGATCCTCGAGCCATTTCAGTGGAGTCAACAAAAGATGAATCAGACGCTTCTGGCATTGCATCCGATTTTCCTTCTAAAACAAATGGTGGCAGTGTATCAGACAGAACCATTGGGATGTTGAAGAAGAAAGTACCGGCAGCTCTGACTGACAAAGGATTAAACCCAGATTTTTTCCAAAAACTTGAAACAAGGGATTCAGATGATTTGCCTGTTGAAGTAGTAGTGCCTCAGAAATTCATCAACTCTTCCAATTCACAAAGTGATGAAGAATCAAAGCTGAATGAAGCTGCTGAAGAATCAAACAAACAGGATTCAGAGGATACTGCAGAGGGTAAATGGACAGAAAAAGGAATGCCAAGATTGAAGGACTCTAGCAGCTCTAGAGGTTTTAACGTTAATGATGGAACTGATTTCAATCAGAAAGATCTATCTAGTGCTCGAGTTGGATTTTCCAAATCAAATGGCCATGTTGAAGGGTCCTTCACTAAAGGGAACTGGTTGGCAATCCAGAGGCAACTATCACAACTTGAAAGACAACAAGCTCATCTCATGAACATGTTGCAGGTCTGTCCTTGTTTGCTCAAGAAAGCAAGCTTTCCAATCTTTTTATTTTTTATTTTTTCTCTAAAATTTACTCTTTTCCAATTGCAGGACTTCATGGGTGGATCTCATGATAGCATGATCACTTTAGAGAATCGAGTAAGAGGTCTTGAAAGAGTTGTTGAAGATATGGTGCGAGATTTGGCAATAGGATCAAGTAGGAGAAGTAGTAGTCTCATTGCGGGGTTTGAAGGATCCAGTGCTAGAACTTTGGGCAAGTACAATGGCTTCCAGGAGTATTCTGCAGTTAACTCAGGAAGAGGTGGAGATGGGTGGGGTTCTTTCTCTGAGAGGTACCTTTCATCTGATAGCATCTTTTCGGGAGCAAGAGCGAGGGATCTACCATGGCGATCTAATGTGTCTCAGCCATCAGATTCTTATGCATATGGTTCTTCAAGAAATGGTCATGCAGGCTCTAGAAGAGCTTTGGGTGGGGGTTCGAATGATATCAGACCCTCTAGGTTGGAAAATGATTGCATCCAAACTGGCGGTCGGAGAGCTTGGGATAAAGGAGGAGGACCAATTCGGCTTGGTGAAGGGCCGTCTGCAAGAAGTGTCTGGCAGGCATCAAAAGATGAGGCCACCCTGGAAGCTATAAGAGTAGCCGGAGAAGATAACGAAACCTCTCAATCCACAGCCAAAGTAGATATTCCTGAATCGAACAGCGAAGCTTTGGGAAATGACAGTGGCGAGCAGCATCAAGAACTGATTTGGACTTCATGGAACAATGCAATGGAAGCTCTTCATGCAGGCGATACTGATTCAGCTTATGGTGAAGTTTTGTCTACTGGGGATGATCTTTTACTCGTGAAGCTGATGGACCGGTCAGGGCCAGTGATGGATCAGCTTTCTAATGAAATCGCAAACGAGGTTTTAATAGCTGTTGGACAGTTTCTGCTTGAACAGAATCTGTTTGATATTGGGTTGTCATGGATTCATCAGGTAATGTATTACTCAACTTTCACTCTTTATTTTGCATTAGTTTGGTGTAAGATTTTTTATGCTCATTGGCTATCTTTCTTTTGATTGAGATTGCAGTTGATAGACATTGTGATGGAAAATGGACCTGATGTTTTTGGTATTCCAATGGAAAGCAAAAGAGATGTTTTGTTGAATTTACATGAAGCTTCTTCTGTGATTGACTTGCCTGAGGACTGGGAAGCGTCTACACCTCACCAACTTATGATGCAATTAGCATCAGCCTGGAGGATTGACTTGCAACAGGTTGAGAAGTAACTAGCTCATCTTTCAGTTTAAGATGTGTCCTGCAAACCCAACCAAGAAAAAAAAAAAAAAAAGACAAAGAAAAAAGAAAGAGAAAAAAGAACGAAACAAGAGTTATAGTTCCATTGATATGCATTTCATTATGTTATAAATACATATATGTAATTACAGTGAAAAAGGGCAAAGAATGGATTTGATTTGAGTACTTTTGCTCTATTGCTTTGATATGGAAGTACGTACAGTTTGTGTAAGTCATTAAGCCATCTACTTCCATGAAAAGTTGAAAATGCAAGTAAATAAAACAAAGAGAGCAGTGATAAATCAGAGTAGAAGTAACAACTTTTCACATTTTACATGAAAATTTTGAGTTAATTCAGTATAATCGAAACAAAATTACAGTATGTAGGCAAGCTCCAGGCCTACTTTACTCAGAGCGACTCTGTACATTACAGAGATAGCAGTCTCTAGTCCTACTGATACAAAAAGCTTTGATCTCCATGTAACGTAACTCTTGCCACCACCAATGTCCCCCTTCCCCTCCCTTGTGAATCTTGGCTTGTAATTGACTCATCGAGCAGCACCAGAAGAAACCCATACTGCCAAGTTACCGAGATCCGAACAAATTGGAATCTACCAAATTCCCTGATCATAGAATGAAATCACACCCGTTCCAATATGGGTTTTCTCCGGTGATAACGCAAAAGGTAAAGCTGGGGTTCCAACCAAAATTGATGCATCTTTTAAGATCTTCTCTCTTACTTTGCAGCATACCAGCTCTGAGCGCACTTAGCATCTACAGCAAGATCGACTTTGAGAAAGTTTTTACCGCTAAAAGGTTTGGACATGCACTCTACAACTATAGCCTTTGCTTCCTCTGCTGACTCTGTTGGCCCTTCCAATATCATTTCGTCATGTACCTGTGTCCGATACAGTTTACAACCCCAGTTAATTTGTGTAATAAAGAACCTTTCCTTTGTGTGTGTGTGTGTGTGATCTCCGACTAGTGAGAGATATTTCCTGGGCAAATCACAAATACCCACTAAGAACTTGAATATCGAAGGTATTTCTCACAAAGAATTCAAGTTTTGCCAAATTCAAATTTGAAGAAAAAAAATTTATGGAGAAATTTGTTAAATATGAAAAGGGTTTCAACAGCTGATGATAGCAGGGTATTTAGGACCCATTTCAAGATTCCTAGAACATATGTTTGGTTGAATTGGTTTTAGAAAATTTTAAAACTGCTTCAAAATTTTAACTTCAAAGAAACAAGAATACATTGAGTTGTTTCCACTGTAAAGGATAAGAACCTTGCTGCGGAAACATGGTTCAAAACACCCTCCTGGAGGAACTCACTGTCCCTGGAAATGTGCAGCTCCCTTATGATCAACTTCTTGAAAACAAACTTGGGCTGAATTTAGTTTGAGATCCGAAATCTAAAATATGACTCAGAGGGAAAACTCAGAAAACAACATTTTTTTTTAATTTCCAGAAAACACTAGGTTTTATTTGTAAACTTCAAAAACTATTTCTGGGTTTGAACAACGCGAATGCATTTTTTTGTGTTTCCAAAACTTTGGATATAGATAATCATATTCAAATCATAAACCAAACAAAGCCTCTGTTTCCATGGCAATTTTTCCAAATAGTCTTATACAGCTCCTGGGGCATGGAGACCCTTGTCAGAATCAGTTTCCCCATGCATTTTGAAACATGTTTTTTAAGCTTTTCTTAAATTTAGGGCACCACTTTTAGAACTTCTAAAAATTTTACTTTAATTTGGACACCAAACCAGCCCTAAATCTTTCAAATTAGCAAGCTACGAGCTACGGATAACACAAGAGCAATAGATAAAGAAGAATGAGGAGGCATTTTAAACCTGCAAAAGCAGCTTCCAACCAAGCTCCTTCAACCGTAGATTGTCCGATATTTCCAGCATGGCACACATGGCAACATCAGCAGCACTGCCCTGACAACCAACATAAGAATTCACAGATAATTAGATGATAAATATGAAGAACAATCTATTTATTATGTACATTTACTTTGCTTTTTAGATCAGAACCTGGACAGGGGTATTGATAGCTGCTCGTTCAATGTGTCCTCTCTGAGCATTACTTGCATGATCCATGGAAGGGAACATGCGGGCACGACCTAACAATGTATGCACACGGTTATTGGTCCTAGCTTCTTTCTTCTGCATCTTTTGCCACGTTAAAACTTCTTTCCTCTCTCTATACCAGAGATCAACTGTTTCTCTGGCTTCCTCAACGGAAACCTGCATGTGTAAAGAAGTGTTTGGCTCGCTATGTGGTTTAGCATAAAGTAATGAAATCAACATAAATTTTCAAGTTCATCATAGTAAATATACCTTCCAATCACGGGCTAGCCCAACAGGAGTTTTACCATATGCAATGGAAAAGTTGAGCATTTTAGCCTTTCTTCTCTCAGAAGCAAAGGCATCCTGAGATAATAACATAAAATGGACATCAATTATCATATACTTTGATAAAAAAATAATGAATTTCTTTCAGGCTGGACCAATTATCTTCGTCAACAACAGACTTTTTGAGAAAAAGGGAATGCTATTAGTTTGACTTCCAGTTGCAGATATATATATATATATATATATGCAATTGAAAAACTCAGTTAGGCCAAACAACCTGAACAATGTCATCATCCCAACTACAAGCAGTCAGTTCCTGACCATTTCAAATCCAAAGATTGACAGATTACTCAAGCAAGAAGCAGCTTGTTCAAGATTGACATGATACAGAGATTCTTCATCCTAGAGTTTCAAGATCTTCTATTTATTTTTAAATTTAAAGAAACTAATGACGAGTACAACTATATGCTACAAATTTTCAAGGACTCAACAATATCAAATGTAACACTAGAGAACATACAAGTCCGAGAAACTGTTAAGCCCCACCGAAAAAAGGGGTTACCTTCAAAAGAGGAACTGGAGGCTTATCTTCTCCAGGCTGAGGATGCCATTCAAGCAATACTTGCTTCTCTTCTATAGCTTTACGAATATGTGGGTACATATTCATTGCTGTTCTTGAATGAAAATCCCCACCAGCTTTGAAGGCATGTAACATGCTCTTACAATTTGCAAGATGTGCCAGGATTCTAAGTTCAAGCTGCAAAGTTTAAAAAGATTGTCAGATAACAGTATAAGAAACTAGTAAAGATAAAAATTAAAATTGTTGAAAAATTAATCTTGAATCAAATACCTGCCCATAATCAGCAACAATAAAGGAGTTCCCAGGTGCAGCTATAAATGCCTGGCGGATCTTATATCTATCCTTCTCTAAAGCTGGTTGATTCTGATTAACAGATAAGAAAACATCAAAAATTTCACAGACGTGCAAAGATTTCATTAGTATCAAATGCAGGCAAAAGGCATTTCAAAACAAAGAGAAAATCACCACATGAAATTGTTGAAAATTTAGAAAATTTCTCTCAATATCTTCTTTGTAAAGTACAACAGGATTCTTTTAAGATAATGGCAAATTTTGAATTTTCACAAGTACAATGCATCAATTATATCATTATATAACACATTCCAAAACCATGAAAGGTCTCAAACAATCAGGAACAGCATCTATAAATCCCATAGTTGCCAATACAACAACCTAGATCCCACTAGAGGATTGATCTATTTTTAAGATAAAGTAGCTCTTGCCAGCACACCCACCCAAGGGTATCAAGGCCGCTTGGGCTTGGTCAAAAACTTTACATGATTTAATAAAACCTGTAAGACTCTTAACATTACAGCTTAATCATAGTATGCTAGCTTCATCACTTTTTTTTGTCCTTGGTATTTTTATCAAGACGAGACAAAATGAAATAATATTAATCATCAAATCAAAGGAGCAGAAATTGAGAGTAAAAAGTGCTCATCAGCAAAGCAAGTACAGAAAGTCAATAAAAGTTCAAAAAAGGGCGCTTAGTCAAGTCAATTAATCAGAAATTCCCATTTCTAGCTTGATCTTTGTTCAATCTGGATTAAAAAATAATTGCATTGAAATATTATCATTTCTTTGACTACACCTCAACCAATTACTAGGGTAAGCAACTAAAATACAGAACTCTTGATAATATCCCCCTTTTTAATAATTAGAGACAAGGAAAACAGATAGAGAAAGAATAAATGAAAAACCTGAAGATTAGGTCTCCTCGCTGACAAGCGCCCAGTCTCTGTGTTTATATTTAAAGAGCAATGGACACGCCCATCCTTACCCGATATAAGATTGCTCTGAAGTGGAGAAAAAACAAGTATCATAAAAGACATTCCATGCTCTAGCAGTTAAAAAAGCTAAGGGAAAACAAATGAAATACAACTCCATAAATATTTAATCAAAGTACATTGACAGACAGAATCACAGCATTATTATCAATGAGTGTTTCTCTTCTATCCTTTCACTAAACAACTATTAGAACAAAACTTAAAAAAAAAAAAAATTCTTTTGCAGTTCATAAATGCACAAGTTTTTCTATGGCATTTGGTAAACATACATTTTTGTAAAATAATGTTCAACATTTATACTATGCTTGCAAGACAACCATACATGTCTCAAGCTATCAGTGCATTCCAATATTTTTTTTTGCATTCTCAAGTCCTCACCAGAAGCCATTAAAATCCCCTACCAATCTCTGACCCCTTTGTCCTTCTTTTGGCTTTATTTATTAGCAAGGGTGATGTTCGATATTAGAAGATTCACAAAGAAAGTGTGATACATAATGAAGCCCAACTGTAGATTATATTAATCAACTTTTGCTCCATTATCTTTTCCCACTAGCATTTGGAATTTCAATTTCAGTATCTCAAGGATTGACTGGAGACACACCAGTTAAGTATTGAAGGCTTTCAGATGCATATTCAGTGACCCTTAATTCTTTGTACATTATTTGCACTAAAGGCATTTGGTTGGAGAAGAGTAGAAGAAATTATGACACATAAAGCAGTTGTTCAAGACTTTTGAGCAATGTTTTATAGGGAGATTTATTGAAAAGGAGTAAATAAATAAGTTATCAAAGTTCACCATTTTGAGAGTCCCACCAACAAATCAACAATTTTTTACACTAATGCCAAGGTTAAATTTAGATGATAGAACTAAAAAGTTCCCTAGAAAATAACACGCCTAGAAGTAGTTCTGTGTTGTATTTATTTGGAAAGATTACACACGTTCGAAGGTTTTTTTTTTTTTTTTTTGAAAGAATATTTGTTTGATCTTAAAATCTCATAAAAAATGATAGTCCCAATTTCTTAGACCTAGGTCACTGCTAATTTGTCTATTCATTGTAGAAGAAAAAAGTAGAGCTCTTGTAAGTGATTTAGGATTCTAAGTTTATGCATGAGTAAGAAAAGAAGAAAGTGAGTTTTCTCCATACTCTGGAAGTGGATACTTTACCACGTCTCATGGAAAAAACAATTGAGGCACAGAAAATAAGACGATTTCAGTTTAGGGACTAAGAACATACATGTTACTCACATCTAGTTTGCGAACAATTGCTTACTATATTCATCAACAACAATAATACAAACATACAATCAGCCATCCAAGTTCTTCAAAGCTTCTGTCTCCTAACAGGGTTGCTAAGAGTCAGTTGCTAGGTGTCAATATTCCCCAAAATCAGATGACAATGTATGCTGCAGAAAGGGGTGTTTCAATTGGTGAATGGCCAATAAAACATTTCGGATTGCCAGTAGGAGGGAATCCAAGGACATAATCTTTTTGAGAACCAGTCATCCAAGCTATCCAAAAGAAAGTGGACGGGTGGAAATATAGTTACTTTTAACAGGGAAGGAGGCTGCTGCTATTAATGAAATCAGTCCTGGAGGTAGTTCCAACATATTTCCTGTCAGTTTTTCAGCTGCCTTGCCGTGTAGCAATGTAGATAAAAAGGTCATGAGAAGGTTCTTGTGGGAAAAAAAAAAAGACAGACTGAAGATTGCACCTAGTGAAATGGGATAAAATCTGTCAGGATATCCATTAATGGTGGCTTTGAAAATATGAGGCTAAGAAATAAAGCCTCATGGGAAAATGGCCATAGAAATGAGTGCATCCCTCAAAGAACTATGGGCTAGAATCATTTGGAGCAATAATGGTGTTCAAAAAAAAAAAATGGTAGCAACTCATCAGTCAATTAGAGGGTTATGCTCAAATCACCATGGAATATAGAATTTAACAATATTTCAACCATGGAAAGCCATATATAGAACTTACACATATTTCAACCACCAAATGAAATGGAAGGTGGAAATGTGAAGTTCTGCAAAGAAGCTTGGTGTTGAACAGTGCCTCTAAAGGAAATGTTCCCTAGCCTATATAAGCTACTCGGACCCCATGATAAACAATCTTAGAGTTTACAATTCACACTGAGAACAAGGAAGAGGGGGAGTGGGGATGGAACCTTCATTCAAGTAAGAACCTCACTGAAAGCAATACGAGAAAAGCAGCAGGCCTCATTCATGTGTTGGACCGGTTTCAACCAATAATGCACAGAATAGGTTGATTTGGATAGAGGACTCCCAAAATACCTTCTCAACCAAAACCTTCTATCAAATTCTCATTGACAACAATCAACAACCCCTTGCAAGCTCAACATTTATACCAACAAACTCGGCTCCAACTAAAGCAAAAATCATAGCCTAGTTAATATGCCTAAAAAAATAATAATAATAAAATTGTGAAAAAATTATACAGACGATATTATCTAACCACACATTATGTCCAACTGTTTGTTGTTTATGTACGGGATCTACTAAAGATATTCTCCACCTTTTTGTACAATGCAAAGCTCTCCGCTCAATCTGGAACAGTCGAAAGTCAAAATTGCCAAGCCTCTCAGCACTGTCACTTTTTGTAGTTCCAAGTAACATAGATGTGTACCTCCTTAAGCAACAATAGATAATAATTTTGCTCACAGTTTGGTGTAGCATTTGGAAAGAAAGAAATGCTAGACTTTAGGAATTGGCATTGACCATCCTAAATTTTTTAATTGCTACATGGGCGTCAATTACAAGGATAGCCAGGGGGTACAATTTTAGGTAATGGTCATGCAATTAGGACAATATTCTACAAACTATGTAGTTTGGTACTCCCTTACTTGGATTTCTCATCTAGCAAGAGGCAATTGTTGATTATTAATATTATAATATATATTCTATTCCAGTTTCTTTTCAAAAAACGACCAAAAAGAAAAAAAAATATATATAGAAGAGAAGATAAACTGGCTGACAAGGTCAAGGCCTCTATTACATTCCAAAGCCATTACCATTAATATTAGATACTCCGAGTCCATAAACGAGTAGGGTCTTACATGATTATCATCAAGTAGTCACAAAGGCTCCAATGTTTTGCTTTGTGAAATCTGTCAACTCCATTAATAAATGTCACGGTTTTTTATGACTGGCAGAACTAGTGCAGAAGTGCTATTCTTAAAAGAAAAGGCATACAAATGCCTTGGCACAGTGAAAGGTCTTGCATCCAAAGATCTGATACTTCCAAATTTTATGTTAAGGAAAAGAAAAAAAAAAAGTGCAGATGCATAACTATAATACAGTACTACGAATTACCTGCAAGGGGAGAATGAAGTTGGATATCAACGAGTCAATTGAACAAACTTCACATAGAGCAGCAATAGCATGGCAAGCCTCTCTGCCTTTCTTACCTCCTCCAAATGGAGCATAAGCAGTTCCATAGAAAGAGGTGTCCACATTCTCACTAGTCGAAGGATCATCCACCCCACCTAAAAGAGGACTTTCTTCATCATTCCAATCATATTCTGAGGATACTTTGCCAGCCATAACCTTTAAGGCATCTCCAGAGAGTGAAGGCCAACCACTGGATGTATACATCTCAGTTTGCATGTCATCAACAATTTTTTGTAGTTTAATATTACGAAACTTTGTGGGTACCTTCTTGCCTTCCTCAATTACTTTATCAATATTTGGCACTTTGAATATCCTTTCTTCAGGCAGTACTTGATCTGGGTCCTTTCTGTGTAAATTAAACAAGAAAAGTGTAAAAGTGCTGGTAGGTCCCTTGGCAATAACTTGAAAAGTAAGTTCTTTTTTTTTTTCCTTTTTCCGTAATGATCTCCCACTTTCTTTCTTCCTCCATCCATCTCTCATTCTGATTTATCTTTCAAATTTTAAGTTTTTGGTCATTCCTAAATGTGCATGAGCCATGAGGTCATCAGCATCACAATCTAAAACTTTTATCAATTATAGAGATGCTATATACATGATGGTCATCTTTTTCTTGGTTGTTGCAAAACAAATGCTCAGAACTTACAGGAAAACAAAATGACTAGCAATGTTGATATGCAAAGATATGTACCTGTTTGCTGTCCCACCAAAAAAAAGCACACGCAATTGGGTATCACTTCCAACATTCATGTATAAAGCATCAGGAGAATACTTTGAAGCCCATTTTCGGAATCTATTTGCAGCCACCCCTTGTTCCCTAATAGCCAACTTCTCCATCTCTGCAAGATATGATCGATCTACCAGCATTCCCTCTGCTTCCATTTTCACTAAAAGCTTGCCAAATGGCCTCCAATATTTCTCATAGAAGTTGTACATGGTGCCACTTAATTTACCATCAAGATGCCATTCCATGTCCATTAGCTTGTTTTTCAGGCTATCAAAAAGCTTTAGGGTGCTTATTGAATCTAAGACAGAATAACAAATCCATGGTACCCGTTCTTCCCTTTGAAGCTCCTCAACAGGGGCTACTGTGATAATCTTGCCCTCAGATCCATCTTTTTTTATCTTTCTCTTCCCAAAGATGGTTTTCATGGAAAATTTACCAGTCAATTCATCTTCAGTTGAAGATTCAGTCCCAGACATGACTGTTGAGTCCCTTGTAAGTGCTTCTAGAGAGTACCCACCTTCCAGTCGCCTAGAAGAATCCCAAAGCCTTGCCATATGCATTGTATCAGCATGAAATCCAGAAAGTTCAAGCCCATAATTCTCTAAGACATGACTATCAAAACTATAATTATGCCAGACCTGCAACGGAAGAACTTATTGAGTTTAATGTTTGTTGACAATATTGTCATAACCTTCATGTTAAACAAAGTCACATCAATAGGTAACGCAGCAGTATTTGAAATTCTGAACCCTAACCCTGAAACTTTAATTAAGTTAAAATCAATATTGATGATGGTTTTTATATTATATTGTCTTAAACAACTACTTTTAGTCCCCATAGTCATAATATATATCAGGAGGAGACATCCATCCGCACGCCAGAGGTCTGATCCTGACGCATTAAGTAGCTTAACCACTTACCCTAAGGGCATTTATGCAGAAAATGACCTCCGAACAGGAATTGGAAACATATAACAAAAAAAAAAAAAAATGTTTGCATTACCCATAAAAAAACGAGCAGGCCTCCAACGAGAAGGAAGCCCATAAGCACACGCATAGAAGAAAATGCTCCATAGAGCATTTAACTTCCCCCTAAAGAGATGTTATCATGCCATGAAATGGATTTAACCCTACTCAGTCACTCACCCATATCTAATGCTTTAACATGCTGCAGTAGCAGCCTGATAAAAAAAATAAAAATAAAAAAAATCAATTACCTTTTTTATCGATGGATCTTCAAAAAATGGAGCAAATTCCATTAAAAGGTGCTTGCCACCATCTAGAACATCCACCCAGATACAAGATTTCCCATCGCCAAAATCTGCTTCTGCCCCAGAATATATACTGAAGCATATTATCTCCCCATGATCAACAGGTGTTTCCTCCTTTACATCAATATTAGCTACCTGCAAGTTGTAAAATATAGATACAAATCAACATGGCCCAACATTTACCCATGCTAGTCTCAAATAGAAAGAATACCTCAGTATCACAAGCATGGACAAGATGCCTGTACTTCCCTATGAGCAATCCAACAATTTTCTTTGCCAAGACAGCATTGTCCACTACAATAACTTTGTCATAAATTCGACAAAGTTTTTGTTGCAGATCTCCAGTAGCTGTTGGTTTGGCATTATTTTTAGCCAAAACAGGACTGCCCATAGATTTTGTGTAAGGTGAATCCATCTCAGTTGCTTTGTGAATGCCATTCATAGCAGTTTGCTGAGGCAACAAGGCCCCTTTTCTAAGTGTGCCATTTCGAGTAAAGGAACCTGCTTGCAATGAATCTGAGTTATCGTCAATACTACAGCCTTCAAAGAATTTTTCATTAAAAGATGCCATATGTGAAACACTGTCTTCATCTAACGAGGGTGCTCCTTGATCCCTGCCATTTATTTTTTCGTCACTAATTGATCGTTGGTGAGAGGAATAAGTTAGTGGCTTCTTCAATCTATCACCCTGGCATAGTCTGCTAAGTGAGATTGTAGAAGCCTCTAGATCTGGTATATGCTTCAACCGTGACTGACTGACTGAATTACACAGCCCATCATTCTTATAACCACCGCCATCTTGCAAAACCTTAACTCCTGAGTAGTCTTTAGGGGTCCCAAGACTACTCATTAAACCCATTAACTTGTTTCGTTTCTTCTCGTCGCTCAGTTTCCTGGTTTCTGCACGCCAATCAGCTTTGCTTGATTCTTTAGTGACAGTTTTACTTTCTAGGTTATCTATTCCCTGATACAGCAACGTCACAGCAGATGAAGAACAAGAGCTTCTTGCCTCACCATACTCAACAAGCCTATGATTCAATGGACTGATACGCTCTTTGCTATTAATCATACGTGTGGGATTATCCATAGTCATTGAGCAGGTATAGTAACTCGAACTCATTTTAAATTGGAAGGAACCATCTGTGTTATGTAGAAACCGGAGCCGCTCCAGCCTGCATTTTAAAACAGTGTTTATCAATTAAAATCAAACTTAGCATTTAGGCTTCCAAACTTCTGCAAGTTTTCTTGAGCATTTAATCAAGAACTTCCACCCCCAAAACAGGTTCCAAACTCCAATTCAAAAGGGAAAAGAATTCCCTTAATAGGTTCCTATTTGTCAATCAATCCCCTAATCCGAAAATATCATTTAGATAAACATATAACCTCAATTTAAGCCTTTCTCAACAAAAGAAAGTACATTAAATCAAATTATGTTTCCATAACTTCCCCCCACACAAACACTGAAGAAAATTCATAATATGCTTCTGGAAAGCCTATTTTTACCATAAAAAATCTCTGATTTTTTGCAACAAAACCAATACTGAAGTTCCTTTAATTTCAAACTTACAACTAAAGCACCAAAATTTTTAGAGCCGAATTTCATTACCATAACTAGTTAGTCCTTAGTTTCAAGTGCACACAACTAAAGCATCAAAATGTGAAAACCCAACTTCCATTCCTGAAAGAGAGGGGAAAAAAAAGGTGAAACACAAAGGGTAGTCCAGAAATCACCTGTTAATGGCTCTGATTGAAGGTGAAAACCCGTAAGAAGAAGAAGCAAAGGTGGGTGTGACCCAAATGAAAGTAGGGCAACAGGGCTTCTTGAAAGGGCCACTTTGAGTGGTCATCCCTATCGCCATCCTCGCTCTTGCAGCTCTCCCCAGCTTTATTCTCCTACTAATACAAACCACTCCGCGCTTCAACTTGTGGGTGCCAGTAACAGTGGCAGTTCACGAAAATATGTCTTCTTCAAGGGCCTTTTTCTTCTTGCTCTGAAACAGCAACAGAAGCAGACCAGAAATGAAGAGAGTGAGAGAGTGAGAGAGTGAGAGAGAATGTTTCGGCGATTCTCCTTTGAATTGAAATAAAAAACTGCTTTTGCTTCGACGCCTGGAGAGTTGAACGGAGAAATAGAGGACCAAAAACCTCTAAAACCCTTGGGAGGAAGGAAGGTCAAATGTCGCTTTTGATGATTGATTCTATGACGTCGATTTACATACTTCTGTTAGATCGGACGGGTTAAAATGCTCTGTTTATTTGTTCAAGAAATAGCAAACTCTGCAGCCGGACACAACTTCGGCTGGCAATGATACGTGTCTTTCGCATTTTAGTAAATGGGTCTAAGAAGTTGGGAAATTACGGAAACTGCCATTGCTTTGGTTTTTCTGTTTCTATTTGTGGTTGTCCACTTGCCACCGTTCAGGTAGAGTCA